>VMDR010001635.1:0-117647 GCA_007922815.1 Macrotus californicus
TTAAAAAAAAAAAAAAACAACTAAACATAAATGTAAAGTTTGTAGTATTTTTGTATTTCATTTTTGCTAGACTTATTTTCCCTAACATACTGCTTGTGTTCTCATAAGAATTTATATTTACATTATAAAATAACTTTTAAAGTTTGGGGGAAATCACATATATATATATATATATGATATATGATTTATATATATATAAATATATATATTTAATACAAATAAAACCTCAGCAACTAAACTTTTTGAAGGACGAGTGCCTAGGGCCCTGTTTCCAGATCCTGTTGAGCCCTCGTGTGCTGATGCATCTTCTGTAACCGTGCTTTGCGGCTCTCTGTGCTTTGCACATAAAGGGGGTGTGGCTCAGCCTTTCACTGAACTCCAGTACAGGTTCTCTAAGGGAGCTCAGTGCATGAAGACCTATCTCATTTCTCATTGACAGCTGTGCCAATAACCAGAAACCTTGCAAGTCATTTAACTGCCCTGCCCTCCATTTCTGCTTTTGAAAACTGAAGGGAATCCCACAAGATGGCCCGCATTGCTCCTCCCAGTGGTAAAACTTCTACCAAGAATATGCAGATAGAGAGGGAGGGGGCACAAATGACATATCCTATTACTGACAAGATGAGTAAGGAGTAGGTGCTTAATGAATACTGTTTAAAAAAAATGGATGAGGTCTACGTGTTCCAGTAGGAGTAACAGAGTCCTTATCACTGCTGCAGAGCAGTGGGCCATTTCCTTCTAAACCACTCCTCACATTCTGCAAATATATACCCCAGAAATCACAACAAATCCAGCATCCAGCGTCACCTCTTCTGAATCAGAAGTAGTTGTGCTTCCTTCCCTCTCTTCCCCACTGCTCGGCCTTTCCTCCAGCCAGACAACAAAGGTGGAATGCTGACCCTAAGACAGGCTCTCCATACTCATGATAGAGACCAGCTCACCCACACTCTACCTCTGTGCCTCCCTCTGGCTCAGGTCTCTACTAGTGTGCCTCTCTTCTTCCCAATTTTTTGGTCTCATATCCATGTGCACACGCTTCCTTACGTCCACATGACAGGGTCAGCCACAGATCTTCCTCTCTCAGACCCACCACGGCCTAGGACTTGGGCCACTTGGCAAGAGTCAGCTCATTCCCAAGCAAACATGAAAGTTGTCCAGATACCTCAGGTTTCCAGAAAGGCATTCTCCTGATACACAGTGTCAGGACTGTCTAGTAATAAAAACGTGATCACAATAGTGTCAATGAAAACCACTGCTATTTTAGAACTTTTCTTTTCATTTGCTAAATTCTTTAACAACTTACACTAAAACAGTTCTACTTTCTCTCTTCACGTTTTACTTATCACATTTCCCTGCCTTCTGCTTTGCCATCATATCCTACTTTCAATGAGATTTTAAGTATCTTACTAGGGATTTCTTAGGTTTGGACATGGCAGTATGAATTTGATTTCTCGTGATGAAGTGATATCTGAAAAAATAATCAGACTTCGGATTTTTCATACCAAATTTTCAAGAACTAATTGATAACAATAGGTCAACCTAAATGAGCCCAAACCAGGAAAGTTGGCTTTGGAACTTGATATCAGTTGCCCTTACAAAGAAGATCAATGTAGGCTCACAATAGCAAAAGTGATTACTTAAATATCTAGCATGATTTTCTATTTTAGAGTTCACTCTTCTGGTATCTTTCATACTATTGTATATCTTCTCCAGATCAGCTGCAAGTCAAATTCCAGTGTCTTGTAGAACTAAAGTAACTTGAGTGTCTTCATGTGTTGTGGCAGTTTCAGGGGGACAGGGTTCTCATGCCTGCCTTCAAAAGCACAAGTGAGATGTGGGGACGGCAAATGGTGGTAAAGCACTGCACTGTATACCTGGTAGCTTTGTAAGCATGACCTTTCTCCTACGACTTCCACTGAAAACACTTGGAGAAGCAAATGGCTTCTTACTTCACACTTCGGAGTCAAGGAGATGACTTAGATAGCTCATTTCTCACATACTGCCTTAGGTTTTACTTTTCACCCATTACAGAAATATGCTAGCCTATGTGTTTATTTATCAGTTTTCCTGGAGTAAGCTGGCAATTGGTCTTATAATCTTAACACAAAGAGAGGGGTGTTTTATCCAAGCCTATTAAAGGGCCTGGTGTCAAGTGACAGAGGATGAGGTCCCCCCCACCCCTGCCACAGCAGAACACGTCCACATGCTTCTCCAGCTTTCACTCTCATGCAGTGAGTCCTTGACTCTCCTTCCCCAGAACGCTCATCTTCTCATTTTTCTGATGCTTTTGAAATCATGTTTAATTAAAGGATTTCACACTCCCTTGTGATATGATATATTCATGAGTAAAACTTACGATTGGAGTGACTGTGAATTAGTCTCTTAAGTGCCAGATTTGTGCTTTTAAACAATGATAGAAATTATTCTTATATTATCTGCTCTCAAAATTGTGCCTTGAGATGCGAGGGCTACTTAACTAACTTTACATATGAAATAAAAGCTATTAACCCATCTATGTTCAGGGTCTCCCCCTTCCCTCCAAAATGACAAGTTAACCTGAGAGAAATAAAGGGTCATCTTTCTGCGATGTCCTCAGGGCATGGCCATTAAAGTGCTGTGTTGGGCGAATTTGAGGGTTATATAAATATCCTCACTTTTGTGGTATCAGATTCATGCTCCTGTTTACTGAGAAAAAATTCAACTACATCATCAGAATTTTGATTTCTCAGTGGTAATCTTTTCTGAAACCTAATTGAAGTCAGTCAATTCTCAGAGAAATGTTAAATGAAAAGTAGTAATATGCACATGCAGATATGGCAAAAATTGAACATGGCAGGAGAATGACGCCAAGACTGCTGACTGGGCCTGAAGTTCGTAATTGTGTCGAAAGATAAGGACACACCACCTTCCTTCTTCCCATTGCTATTCTGAGAGTATTGCTTCTCAAATTTTCTCATGGATATAAATCACCTGGAGATCTTTTTACCATGCAGATTCTGATTCAGTAGTTCTGGGGTGGGGTCCAAAACTGCAAATCCCACACGCTCCTGGATGATGCTGATGGTGTTGGGTGATGGCCCACAGCTTGAGCACTATGATCTTTAGAGTTCCTTTCCTTTCCTGTCTGTATCTATCCTAAAAGTGATTGCACTTAAAGAAGCACTCATGAAGTCTCCTCTCTATTAACTGTGGGCTGAAGCACAAGCAGAAGGAGAATATGGAAAGGGGTGGTACTGAGCAACTTAACCAAAAGTAGCTACGAACTCATAAAAGTTATTTATGAACTAAATGCAAGGCTGCTTTATATATATATATAGATAGATACAGATCTATCTATCTATCTACACACATACACACACAACTGGTAAGACTGAAGACAGCATGGAGAAAAGGTCATTTCCTGTTTCTGCTAAACAAACACCAATTTTACATTATCACAAATGTGTTGAGTGACATTGATCAAGAATATCCTGGCCTATGCTGTTGAATCAGTGGGTTTGACAACTCAAACTTCATAGTTTCCAAACTCTAGGTCTGCCCTACATATCACCTAAGCTTGGGTGGTATGCCTGCACTTGGAAGTAGAGAATATGTGTGTGAATAAGAGGGGTCTTCCTCAAATTAACTTTTGAGGAAGATTAATGCCACACAATGCCAGGTGAACAAAAGGATTTTTAAAGACTGGCAGGTTTATTTAAATTGGTCTTGGACAAAAATATATCTAGCTAGTACAGTATCTCTAACCTCTTGAGTTCACAAATACCACTTCTTAGGATAATGCTTATTTCATTTAAATTAAAAAGAAGCCAATTCTAAGAAAATAATATAAACAATAATGTAAGATGATATGGCAACTTCATAGTGATGGGACACATTCAAAATACAAAAGTTTGGAAAACCAAAAGCTTATTAAGTATTCTTCAGGGAGACCCAGAGTACAGTTGAATTTACTTCCTGAGTCAACTCTGACACGGAGGCAAGTTCCTGCAGACACACTTCCACGGGAATTTTCAATGGGGAAGAAAGAGCCTCAGGGTCATCTGCTGCTTAGGGGGACAAAGAACCACAAAGGGCACAATAGCAAAATAACGCATGTCCCATGCTTTTAGAACTAGAACTTATCATTCAAGATCTGGAAGCTTTTCACCTGCAGGCTGTAGCTGTGACTAGTAATTGGCTGCTTTACCAACTGTGAGAACCTGAGGTTGATACCATGACAGGCGATGACTTGGGCAAGTTATTTTCTCCACCATCCCCATCACCAATTTGCCCCCATCTCCCTTTTTAGCTACTCTGAGCAAAACATGCCATCTTGATTTCCAGACCCAGGCAGTACGGGCAGGGCAGCACAGTGGAGTGGGGAAGGAGGGCCGCGTTTCCGAGGCTGTTTGGTGCGCTCCCGTCAGCCCATCGCAAACACGGAGCAGGTGACGACAAAGGCAGAATGCCTGTGTTTGCATGGTGCTGAGTGAAGGAGTAAATAAAGGAAAAGACCAAGAAGAGGCAGCTTTTGTTTCTGACACCAGTAAGGTTTATCCCGAGTTTGAGTTTACCACTGATAGCATTAACACTGGGATCTTGTTAAGAAAGCAGAATGCTTTCCAAAGAGTGGCTGTGAGCAACTGTGTCAATACAGAAAAGGGACCACTAATCCAAAAATTATTGACACCATTAGGCAGGCTCTCATTATGTCAGTGCAAGTGTGTTTGCGGTGGTGAGTCAAAGGTCCGTGTGGAACCTTGCCTACATGTTACAGGAAGCAACAGTACTCACAGAACCAAAGAGTATAAATCCAAGTTCCAGTAGTAATTCTGCTTATTGAATACCTCCCACAATACTTGGTGGATGTCAGCACAATAATAGTCTACACTCAGAAGAATCATGTAACTGTAGTGTGAGGGCCAGATGAGAAAGCACAGATTAAAGAACAAATAAGCTGAAGATACAAACTGGCTTAAAAACAGCACACACATGCATCTGTTTCCTTCGAGTGACTCCACTGGATTAAACTCTTCTCTTTTTTTGTTCAGCTGGTTTAAATAAACACCTAATTTGTGAAAGACATGGTTTTGGGTTTCTGGAACAGTTTCTACGCTGGGATTCATACGAAGATTGATGGATGGGTGGTCAGGAGAATATTAAAATTTATTTATTAAGGCAATATTAGAACTTTATATGAATAGACATGTGTGCATGTGTACACATTTCTCCCCTGCCCCAGGCCTATAATTTTTATAATACAGGTAAAATATTAGACATGTATAATTAATTCAAAGTACACTTAGAAGGTGAGCATTTTCAAAATTTTTAATAATGGTAGGGCGAATGAAAATCAAGTATCTTTGGAGGCCATGGGCATAGACTGTGACCAAGTTTCCTTCCTCTCTGAGAGAGTTTTGCCCAATTCTTCAGTTGGGGGGAGAGAGGGAAAACCGAACTGCTGGCTGGTACATAAAATGTAATGTTTGGTCTGGTCCTCACAGTGTCAGTAGGAGCTCAACTGTCACAAGGAGTAGAATGAGAACTGGCAGATGACTGAAGCATAAAAAGCATTTCCAAGCATTAAAGAAATTAGAAAGACAAAATCAGAGTAGCTATAAATGATTTAAAAAGGCCAATCTTAGGAATTTTTAAAGGAATTTTATTCCATAAAATAGTTTTTAATGAACCATAGTCTTATAACTTTTTCTCTTTGAAATGATGAGTTTTGGCACTGGGGACACTGACAGTAAACAACAGCCATCACTCCAACGATGGCAAAGGAAGAACGCCACAGTGGCAGTGTAGCAGTTGGGATGTCCCAGAACAATCTCAAAGTATGGTCCCTGGGAACTTGACGGATGCACATTCTCAGGCCCCAGCTCAACTCACTGAATTAGAAGCAATGGAGCTGGAGTTCAGCGATTTGTAGTTTAGCCAGTCCTCCGGATGATTCTGACACAAGCTCAAGGCTGAGAATCAACTCTTAGCAGAAACCCAAACTCTGTCTCTCGTTTGGAGCATCAGTGAGTATAGACAAAGGCTACCCAGGTCCTCCTACAGCATCAGTGGCCAAAGGGTAGCATGTACTCTTAATAGGTTCTTGATCTTTAATGTCTCATTAGCGCTCCTTCTTCTGAACATTCTGTCCAGTCTCTGCAGTGAAATGCAGCACCTACTACCTCTGGACCGACAGTCCTAGATGATCAGGATGCGTCAATCAACAAGAGACATGGAACCTTTCCTTCACGGGGCTCATTGTGTTAAAAAAATCTCACCTGATGCATGTGTGGGGGTAGAAAAACATGCACTACAATATTCCACTAGTGCTTATTTTAAACAAATTACAGACTATCACATTTTGTATATACTACTGTCACTGAATTTATTACCTTGTGCTGCAAGAGTCAGTTTCCATGTTTGTGTCTCTCATTAGAAAAGGGAAGAACTCGGTTGTAGTCATCTTTTAATTCCCAGAAACTATACAGTTAGTATACAATAAATGCTCAAAAAATGTGGTTTGAATGAATAAATGACTTTAACAATAATTGTTAATATTTACTGAGCACCTACTATGTGCCAGAGACTAAGGTGAATGAATAACGTGTATTAACTCATTTAATCCTCACAGTCAATCTATGAGGCATGGCCTGGTATCATGTCCATTTCACAGATTAAAAAACAAGAGAAAGCTGAGGCATACCAAGATTAAGTAACTTAAGTGGGCAGCCTGTATTGGAATGCAGGCAGTCCGGCTTCAGAGTCCACACTCATAATTACTAAAAACAGAGCTGTCCCCACACTATAGAGGTATGGGCCTTGACTGAGCAAAACATGCTGTGTGTTCTCTTTCCCCTGCCTCAGGGCCTTTGCTCCTGCTGCGTCTTCTGCCTGGAAGGCTCTTCCTTCACTTCTTCACATCTCCACTTCCTCAGAAAGTCTTTGCCATAACCAAGCAACTTACCCAAATACTAACCTTAGCCTCATTCTTCCCCCTTCCCTGCTTTCTTTTTTTTCAGAACTTGATTATGCCTGTCTTTCTAGTAATGTAATATCTTGTGTGTTCTATCTCTCTTCTGTAATGTCAGCTCCCTGAGGACTGACTGTCAAGCTCATGGCTGCATCCCCAGAGCCTAGGACATGTGGAGCATGGGTAGAGCTTGGTACGTTTTGTGGAATGAGTGGATACACATTAGTGCTGTGCAGTGGCTTCTGTCCTGGTTAGGAATACATTTTTGTTGAACTCTGGACAACTTCCCATTTATCTTGCAGTTTCTTTTTAGTTCTGTGTGTATAATCCTACAATTTACTCAAAGACCACTGGATTATTCCAGCTCTTGGTTTCATTTTTTTTCTAATTAAACTGCCATTGATTTCTCACACTGATCTTTAATATCAGACATCTTGTTCTTGTCATAAATATGACTCATAGAAAAATTTAAGTTGAATGCAGGGACTCCTATGTACCAAAATGTTCCCATCAGTATTTCAGATTAAAAAAAAAAAGAGACAGAGCCACGGATGCCTGCCCAGGTCTAAGGTCTATTATAATAATTTCCGTGCAGGTTTAGCCTTTTGGATGTATAACCTGAAATCCCATTGGATGACTAAAATGGTTCCTCTTAAAGCCAAAGACCACATCGTTTTACACAAACACTTTAGGGTTTTCATTACCTTCTGCCATAACACACCTTCACTTTCAATATTCACAGCCAAGATACAAAATACACACAAAGAAAAGATTCTTCAAAGGTACAGATTCCTCAAAGTATTTTTTAAAAAGGAAAAGAAAGAAAAATGGGGAGAATCAACTTTGCCATTGGACTGATTTCCTTGAAGACTATAAAAGGAATGAAATTTGAAGGTCATAAAAGAATGTCTATTTGTTTAGGGAAGACTTACAGGTAGTATAAATAACATCGGCTACAGTTGCTATGGGGTCTGTGTGTTTACCAAACAATATAAATAGTTACACAAAGGCAGAACAATATTTGAGAATATAAATGGAGAAGGCTTTACCTTCTGGTAAATGTTTCAAAGAGCCTTTAAAAATGTTCCTTTTTTTTCACCTTAGTTGTGGGAAAAATCCCTGTTTTCTTGATTCTCCCTGTTTTCAGTTATAATAATACTAGGGAATGTTTCATTCTGATTTCTAAGACTGATAATGATTTTCTCTTTCTTTCCCTTTTCTCATTTTAAGACTTAAAAAGAAAAACTAATTAACTAAGTAAACTAACCCAACAATTCAAACTATACATTGAAAATACTTTTCACAACTGAAAATGCAAAAATGGAGAACAAAAGGTATAGAATTTACAGAAGAATTCTAGTGTAAGTACACCATCCTCAAACTGGATTCACCCATGAGCAAACTATCCAGAAAAGGTCTGTGTGTGTGTGTGTTTCCTGCACCTGAATTATACTATCTGCTTCTAGCAATGAATCAGAGGAAAAGGAAGCCAGTAAGGCTCTTCTGGAATTTCTTCGCTGAGTACAGCCATGAAACAATGTCCCTGTGGAGCTTGCTGTGAGTGGAAGCCCCCTCTTCACACTACATTGAGCACAGTATCCAGCAGGCTCAGCTTGGAGCCTTTCTGTGAATGGGACAGACTGCCATCTGGATGAAGACACTGACAAGCTGGACGAATCCTGGTGCCATGTGCCCAGGGGACTGTCCCATATTAACACCACCTGGGCTGTGCAATCATGCTCTGTATGTCAGAGGCACTTGAGGAGCCCATCAGGGTGTTATTTTTGAGTACACACAAAAAGGAAAATTACAGTTAAGAGAATTCTCTGGCTAGCATATCTGTTGCTCAATTCCCAAAATAGTTTCCCAAAGGAACAGTTATCTTCTTTATTCACACGGGCAGAATGACAAGCTGGAACACATATTAACAATTTCCCTTTGTGAGCTTCCACTATTGTTTTAATGAGTAGAATATACTTTATAATATACTTACACTTTGATTGATTACAAAGGGGGAGGAATATAGAAGTCTAGGATGGCTGTGCATATGTAGTACATGCATCTGCATTACCCAAGGGAGCCGGCTGGCGCATGGGGCTCCTCGGGAAGAGCCGCAGAACCAGGCTGCAGGGTAACGCCGGTGCAAAGGCATCTTTGCAATCTTGAAAAGGAACACAACCTCCATTTAAGCCTCATGCAGAGATGCCCCCTCATCCAGCCCATTAATGGCTTAAGAACGCAGGACTCCTACTTGTCAGCGAAACGAGAATTAGAGTAATGCTAGGACTTTCCCAAGCCACATGGCTTCTCTTTCCACTTGTGGATGCATCCAGTATCTGACAAAGAATATTTTCTATTTATTTAACCCATGTGGCAAAGTGTGCATTTCAACAAAACTCTTAACCCAGTACAAGGAACAATGACCCCCGAGTTCCCAAAAGACCGGTCCTCGCTGTTCCTCTGCTGCACACTTTCCTTCACACTGTTGTTCTTAGAATAAACACTGAGAAAGCTAATACATATTTAGGAGGAGGGGGCACAGGCCCTTCCACACAAGTGCAAACTCCTGTAAAATGGTTGGGTACCAACAAAGGGATCTGGTGGGAAAAATCCTATCAGCAGGAGCAACTCAACAGAGAAGAATGTCTTCCCTGCATGATGAGAGACACTGAGGGTTCACATATCATTGTGGGGAAAGCTGGCAGTTGGACATGAAATAGCCCACAGTTAGGATTCCTGTTATACAGTATCCCAAGAAAAATATCAAAATCAAATGCATTTAAGAGAAACATAAAATGAACATGACTCTCCGGGGCAATGATGTCATTTATTGGAAAGTATGTATCATTTAAACACAATAAAGAGAGAAAATTTGTAAAGTCTAATGATGGTACGTTGTGGTAAAAAGTACACAACAGCTCTCAGAGAATAATGATGGAGTTTTTCTTTTAATCACCTCACAAAGTAAACAGTCAAGAAAATCCATAAACTGATCCCTTATGGAAAGGCAGTATTTTGAAGATTCTCTCCCTTTGCCCTTCCTGAATGTGTGAATGACAGGTGATAAAGTGCCATGCCACACTGCAGAGAGAACCTTGGTCCCTCCTTCTATGACCCAGGAGCAGATTGGTTGTAAGCAACAAGACAAATGCACCACAGCTCTTCATAGCCTTATAGCTGTCAAACACCCAGCAGCACATTGAGGGTGCAAATTGTTGACTGGCTCCCAGATGCTTCTTTCTGACAAAAGCAGAACATTTTTGCCCCAAACAGGATATTTCCCAAGCAGATAGACAAGGGACAGGTGATGCTATGAAGTGTCTGTCTGGAGCAGAAAGAAGGATCTGTATTTTAGTCTATGACAACTGGCTATAGCCCCTTCTCTTTCTGGTCCCGTACAGATGACAGGACACGTGAGGCCGGCTCTCTTTCCACACTCCATTGCTGATCACCTGACTTAGTTTTATGCAAAAAGATGAGGCTAGGAGAACTGTCAGCAGAGTAACTCTTGGGGCTTCTCCCAGGCTATGGTTGACCAGGTAGGTTTTTCCTCAGGCCAGGTCCTGATCTCTGAGCTTCATAGGTTGAAAAATGTAATCCAATAGCCTAGGGTGGAGTGTCTGTGGTAAGAATCAGCAGCCCACCTGGGACCCACCAGACTATGGTAGTCATTGCAAGGACTTGAGAGTCAGGGAGACCTTGTTTCCAGTCTCTACCTGGTTTCCTAGTTGTGTGGCTTCTTCAAGTTATGAAATCATTCTTAGCCCCACAATAACATTTGTACAAAAAAGACAGTAAGTAGCCCATAGGGTTATTGTGAGGATTAAATAGGAGAATGAATATCAAGGTTGATGTCCAGTTCTTCATATATATGGCCAGCACAAAGTAGTAGTTCAGTAAATGGTGGCTGCAGTATCATCACCATCATATGCCAGCTCTTCACTCCTTCCAGCAATGCTACATCTACTTTGCTGGCTCACGCAAGAAGGGGAAGCAATTAGTTTTCAGATTTTTCACAAAAAAACTCTTACTTCCAAACAGTGTCCAAAACAAGGTGACCTGAATGAACATGCTACTTGCATTGCTTCTCATGGTTAAGTGTGCATGCCACAGCCCTGGGCTTCTGTTACAGTGCACATCCTGACTCAGCAGCTCCAGTGTGGCCTGGCACTCTGCATTTCCAACACGCCCTAAGTGATGACCAAGTAGCTGAAGTTGCTCAAGTTGCTTAGCAAGAACCTAGTGTCTGTATGACAAACACAAATTCCCACACCTCATCAGATAAGTGAAATCCATATCTTTATGGTAGAAGCCTAGGAATCTGTATGTTTTAACAAATACTTATGAGAATATCATCAGGAAATCTGAGGAACATGGTCTTATTAGTTAAAGTTAGGAGTTGGCAACATTTTTTCAGTAAACACTTTAGTCTTTGAGGGCCACATTGTTTCTGCTACAACTGCTCAAGCCAGGCACTATAGCATAAAAGTAGCCACAGATAATGTATAAATGAACGAGCATTGCCGTGTTCCAATACAACCTTATTTACAAATGAGCAGTGGGTCAGATTTGGCTGGTAGGCATAATTTGCTGATCTCTGTTATAGATCAATCACCTAACACATACTGGCAGAAAGCAGCAGTGACAAATGTGAAGATAATTCGGGACAATCTGACTGCAGGTTCTCCAAAGTACTCTAATGAGAAATGAAGATTTGTGGTGAGCAGTGTGTTTAAATACTTCAAATCAAAAGAAATACAGAAGAAAGCAACTGTTTTTCAAAAATAACAACAAAACAAAACTTGCAATGAGGAAGAGCTATGCAGAATAATGAGAAGCTAGAGCTTACTGCTTAATTATCTTGCTCAAAAGGCCCTAAATATGAATATAAACAAAGCTTAGAGGCTTGTGAAACCAGAACAGTTCTAAAATCAAGCTTCTAGAATTTAAAAAAATAAACCAAAAGCACCAATATTTATTCATCAACACGGAATTTAATTTAAAAAATAGAAGAAGAAAAAAGAAAGCGCCAGGCCTGTTTCAGAGTCCCTTCCTGGCCTTTTGAAAATAGTAAGGGCGGGTAAACAAAAATGTTACTGTTACGTAGTCAAGTACATGGCAACACGTCCAGAGGCTACAAATAGAAAACAGACTGTGTGTCAAGTGGAACTGTCTGACGGCGGACCAGCCGAGCAAAAACCTTCAGGGGCTACTTGAAAGCAGCTGCCGACCGCAGAGCGTAGAAAATGCAAGTGACCGGGACACAGGCGCGGAGTCAAGGAATGAGAGTGGAAACGAAAACGCAGGAAGGGCGCTGTGAGCGAGCGAAGGCAGCTCAGACCTGGGAGAGCAAGGGGCCCGGTTTGGTCGCCCGACTGGGAGAACAGCATGACAGCTGCAACAAAAGAAGAGGCTGTACAATTGCGATCTTTCCAGAGTTTAAAGAAACCGCTTCACCCAATGCTGAAGGAAGCCTTGGACCAAATACCTAGAAGAGCTATGAGTCTGAGAAATACTCAAGTTATAAAACATGCACTGATGGTGGATGACCTGAGAGCAAAAATCTGGGAAGAATCACAAAAATAGGAATATTTCTAAAATGTACTGCAGAGGACAGCTGAAATGGAATAAAGACTGTATGATATACTCCACAAGGAAGTGTAAGATTGATAAGGCAGGAAGGAAAGTGAGGATACTTTTAAAAGACAGAGAGGCTTGTTTTGCATTTGCCCGTGTACACATCTTACATGGGGTTCATTTTTGGTGTTTATGTGGTATTTCAGACTGTAAATCATTTATATTTTGCTAATCCTACCCACCCTCCCCCATTATGAAAGGCCTAGTAAATATCTGGATCCAAGTTAAAAGAGGAAACTGCTTTTTCTTTTAAATATTCTAATTTGCACACAGTAGGTTAAATGAATACATGTGTTGTTGAATTGATTTTAAATTAAATTTAAAAATTCTTTTAGGAACACTGACTTTAATTTATCATAATTAAGTAGTTATGTGATGCTTAACGACAGGGATGCATTCTGAGAAATGCACCGTTGGGCGATTTTGTTGTTGAGCGAATATGACAGAGTGCATTTACACAAACCTGGATGGTACAGCCTACAGCACACCTAGGCTTCATGGCACAGCCTATTGCCCCCCGGCTACAAGACTGTGTACCATGTCACTGTACAAAACCACACCAGATTAAATCAAGCACGTGAAAATGATGCAATCAAGACAACATGGTATGAGATATGTGAGGCTGCTGCCAGAGGTTTGTGGAAAATGGCACACTGTTTCACACAGCAAACACAGAAACCAGTAGGTCGGTTATTACTAAGTACTACGCACTGTACACAATTGTATATGCTGCACTTTTGTACGGCTGGCAGCACGATGGGTTTGTTTACATCAGCATCACCACAATCGTGTAATGTGCTGGGACATTATCACTGGGTGACAGAAATTCTTCAGCTCCATTATAATTTTATGGAGCCACTGTCCTACATGCAGTCCATCTATGACTGAAATGTCTTTACAGAGGCATGACGTATTCACTTCTAAGTTGAATGGAAACTTCAAGTGCTGTTTTATAAACTATAAGATAGTCTTGAAATCTGGATGGTGGTGGATATGTCACTAACAAGTTCTGTGACACTAGGTCAGTTATTTAATCTTTATGACTCAATTTCTTCATCTGTAAAATGGATATAATAATCCCTCCTGCTTCCCAGGGGTCATGTGAATAAAATGAGACATGACTCCAAAGGCAAGAGTTTAGCCAGTGCTTGGTACAGAGAAAGAACTGATTAAATGTGAGCTCCCTTCCCTTTCCCTAATGCACTATAACATAATGTGATATTTAGAATTTTAATTCAGGCAATTACTTAAGTAGTAATTGCTATTTGTATTTACATAGCTGCTTTGATCCAAGAAGCTCCAAGGGCTTTACTAAATTTAGCATTTTAATAAATGTTTCATTTGCATTCTGTTGATTTTGTTTACCCACACCAAAACTTGGAATTTCCTAAAGCAAGATAGTCAGATAAGTTAAGAAAACAAGATAGTATCCTCATGTTTACAGGTAGCCTAGGTCTGAACTTTGTCATTTACCTACGAAAGCACAACTACCTTAAGTAAAAGTCAGGAATATCCCTTTTCCTCTGTCAGCTCCATTCAACTTCTGCCGCTGAGACCCTCCCCTCCCTCCCTGCCCCTCCACCCTCGATTCTCTCTCAGGCACTGTTGACAGAGGTACGTTTACTGTACCAATGAATTTATATGTAATCAGCACAATAAACGTGATTAAATTGTCAGAAGAAAATCAAAGCATGAAGCATGGTGCCAGTCCTGAATTCTGATGATGCTGAATGTCCGTGATTGCAAAGGGGCAGGATGTTAAGAAGCCTTGATCTGGTGCAGGTTTTACCTCCCAAACCGCATGGGCCATTCCTCCCGTCACAGTGCTGAACACTGAGAGAGATGTGTGGACCCTGCGCAGCAGGGAAGCGGGCTTCCTGCTATTGGGAATCTTTACGAAAGTGTGTTTTTTCCCTTCTCTATACTCAAGGGCTTACCCTGAATGATTTAATTATAATTTTCCTTGTGTAAGACAAATTAAAGAGGAGAGTGGGAGTGTCGTGCCAAGCGCGTTATTTATCTCCATAACAGATTGCAGCTCGCCAACCCCCAGAGCTGCTGGTGCTGGTGCAGCGGCAGTGAGCAGGAGCCCGCAAAATGTACGGCTAGGGCTAGAAAAAAACGCAGCCAGCCGGGAGACGGAGACATTTCACTACACCCAAAACAAAATCCCTCATAATACTGCCTTTTCCCAACAAACTTTCACATAGAGCATTCCCAAATCCTTGCAAAGAGAATTCTTAACCTAAGATTGATAGTTTGAGGGGCTAGATTATTTTTACTCGGAATGGCAAGGGCTTTCTGGCTTGTTCTGATACTACTTAGGAAAATGGGAGGGGAGGGGGGCGGGGAATATTACCCAGCCCGCTGGGGAGACCCTTGAAAGACAGATGTTCACAAATGCACACGAGTCTGGGGCAAACCTTTTCCAAGGGACTCCTGAGAAATGAGAGCTCAGGATGTGACTGAGAATCTATTTTTATAGTGATAGCTTTTTGACCATTTTCCACTATTTAACAGGACACATGATTTTTAAATTAACCAGAAGGTAAAACTATGCAACATTCATTGTAAGCACCTATATATACATGGTAGTTGAATTTTGAATGGTCAACTCTGTAAGTTTGTAACTTCCGAATTATCTTCAACCTAAGGCACTCATTTATCTTATTTGTCACAATCAATTAAAATGTGCTAACCAGGATTTTCTTTCGATCCAACCATATCTAGGAATCTACTAGATCATATAATCTGAGAGATCTAAGACACCAAACAGTGGCATGCGCTTTCACAGCTGCTTCTCTGCACGATCAGTTGGAAAATTCAGCCGTTTTTATACCCAAATTAAAGCTCAGTAAGACCTAGACTCTTTTCTGAAACACGTTCTAATTCTGACATGTAGTATACTGAAGATTATGCTCAACTTTTGTGCAGACAAATAAGGACCATTTAAAAAAGTCAAACAAACCTATTTTCCTGGAATTAGACAGTCTATTAGCTCCATTCACTTTCAAATGTGCTTTAAGACATGAAACAGGCTATTCTTCTCCCACATGCCTCATTGCTAATCTATCACCTGACTGCAGATATATAACCTTTTAGAATGAAACTGAGCACACTGCATCCAAACAAGAAGAGTTTGTGTCCCAAGAAAGCTGGGCAGGCTCCACAGCAGCTGACAACACTGCAACAAACCCCCGAAGGGCAGCAGCGGGCACTTTGCAGTGTCTGGGCCTTCTGCTCCGCCCGTGGGTCACAAAGCAACTCAGCACTTAGCAGTGAGAGGAGGCCATCAGCCTGGGGACAACAAGACAAGTGCAGCCAAGGACAACACCCCAAAGCCTTCTCTTTAAAGCTGTGGAAGTGGATTTCTTTTAATGACAAGAGCATTATAAAAGATTGTAAAGCAAGACCTAAGACTGGCTTCCAGACACACCAATCTATCCTAACTGGAAACAAAAGCAGCCACATTTGGTCCAATGGCTCCAAACTGGTCCTGACTGTCCACCATTCCATTCCTCAAACTCTTCTGAACCAGTAAGTTTAAAGTATCATTTCGTTCCTCTCTGTCTTCCACAGAAACTTCAATCTGATCTTGAAAGGTCAGTTGTGAGTTGGGTTAAAACATATAAATCTCACTTTGGGAACCTGTCATGGCCTTCGCTCTTGAATGTGATTCAAACACAAATACGTGTTCAGATAACGCTTTCTGTGATTACTAAGCTCTACGTGGACAAAATGCTACTGGCATAAAGATACAGATCTAATTAAACCAGTGGGCTTCCTGATATTTGACATTCAAAAAATATATGAAATTATATTTGTAATTGCTTATGTAAAAAAACATAATTTAAAAACTTTCCCTGAGTCACTTTTATTAAAACACAAAATATAAAATTTGTTTTTTCCCATAGAAATGGCACTGGATTATCACATATTACTTCTAAGGTGTCTTCCATCTATAGAAGCTCTGCATCATGAAACAATAGGAAATGGTTTAAAAACAGTAAATTTAAAGACTTTTTTTAAGTTTAAGAGCAATATTTGTATATTCTACTTTTGAAAAGCATTCCAGAGTAGCATTAGTGCTTCTGGGAGCTAAGACACAATCACGGAATGACACCTCCATTTTCTCAGAACTGTATGCCTACATGACGGACAGCTCTCTACAACCTTAGCTTTAACATCCAAATGGAAGCTCAGGGCTATGTAAAGTATCAAATCTTAACTTCCAAACAGCAATACTGCAACTGAGACAATGCTACAATACATCTCATGACCAAGAGAAGAGATACTCCCTATGTTTGGGTGTGTATATGCACACCGGCCACTTCCATCTCTCCACCCTTCAAACCTTAACCAAAGATTTACTTTTTAAAAGGCCATGTGTTCTGGGGCACAATGATAAAAAAGACGGGCTCCCTGCCTTCAAGGAGGGGAGTGGAGAGTAGGGTAAGTTATATTTTTTCTCAAACCATAATTCAGAACTGCCCACAGCAAACACTGTCATTCCCTTAGAAGGCATTTAGAGCCAAAGACATGCTTGTGTGAGTGCTTGGCAGACAGAAGAAGCCTGGAAGCCTTGAAATCCAACAAAACCAGAAGACTCTGCCTAGGTCCCTAAGTTTAGGTTAGATTGACACAAGTGCTAATTTCATGCTGAAAGGTGAAAATGATTAGATGCTTCACGCCCAAACAATACTGAATACATTCATAAGTAATTATATGCGCATTCACGTCACATGGAGCCAATTAGGGATGGTGGAGATATGATGAGGCACACCCCGCCCCCCCCCCACACACACATTAAAGACTTTTGTGGACACATTTCAGGGGCCATTCCTACCTCTCCCTTTTGGGGGTGTGGACTGAGAGCTGTCCATTGGTAGAGGCATGTGGGTTCATTATTAAGGAGGTTTTGGAAGGGGCAGAGGAAGAGACACATGTTGTGGTCAGATCCAGACTGCTGTGATTGTTGCCTGTGGTTTCTTCTGCAGTGTGAGCACTCGTCACTTCTTTCCAGAGCTGCTGCAGTTCAGTTGGAATCATGCCTGAAACAAACAAATTGGATAATTAAATCAATTAACAGCCAATTCTGTCCTCTTCAAACAGTAATTAAATCAAAGAGTCAGTAAACAAAGCCTAGTGTTAGGGTGTTAGGGTTTTTTTTTTTTTGGTGTATGCAGTTTTCTCTCCCTCCCAACTAAGGCAAATGAACAATGGTAGTAACAACCCTGTACTCCCCTGAGCACAGGTGAAGTGTCCTCATCAAAACATAGCTACTATGACAAGGCAGTAAGCCTCCATCCAAACTGGGGTGTCTAGGTTTGAGGGGAGAAAAAAAGTAGGTAGATGGTATGTATTTTTAGACACAAAGAAGGACTCAAAATAAATTTGTTCGGCAATACTATTATGACAACACGAACCACAAAATGAGTAATTTTTGTGCTTAAGTCTTAAATGATGACAAATAGCTTTGTTATTAAATATAGTTTTTATTAATCACTTTTAGACATAAATTATGAATTCATATCATCTTCCTGAAATGCTTTTCAACTTTTAACAGTCAAATTGATTATACTATGATTATTTCATTAACACACCTATCTTCCTCATTAATTTTGGTTTCTAGTACCACATGCTTAATTGATGGATGTGTCTACTGAAAAACTGTGTAACTTTTTATACAAGTAACACTATTATCACTGTCATTTCTTAGATCAATGCTAATGAACCATTGCAGAATAAAATGAAAATGTAAAGTTGGAGTAATAAAGTTCTCATTTTTTAAGAAGATCAAAATGGACATGGGTCTTAAGGAGTAAGGGTCAACCTGTATTTTAAATCCCCAAAAGATACAATTAGTATGCGCATCTCATTCTTGTGGCCTCATAGCCTTTATTCTGGTGGCAAGCCTCTACAGCCCAGGATTTCCAAACCCTACCTCAAGGCATGTCCTCGTGCACACATGCACAGGAGAAAATAGTCTAAGTAGCAACAAGAGCAAGTGCAACTTCCTTTGAGAAGACACCTGAGAGAGATCACAAGCCCTGTCCATCAGAAGGTAACCTCATGGCAGGCCTGGATGTCTGGGCTGCAGTTCCTGGTTTCAGTCAACTGACACAACCATGTAGAAAGCCGGTCATTTTCTGACTTTACAGCAGCAACTGAAACAGGCATGTTTCTTACCAAATGTAAGGTATTGAATTAAAAAAGAAGGCTGTGTGCATTATATTCATTTGAAACACATAATAAAAAATGCCAAGGTCTAAATTTAATTTATTTTTGTCATTTAGAATACAATGGATAGATAATCATCTCAATGTGATCAGCCAAACATCTTTACTTTGCTAAACTGTTAAAGATTTTAATTATGCTAGCATTGGAGAGCACTGGTCTAATGAGGCGATGGACTCCAGAGAATCCGAGTGGTTAAGAACTGTGAAATGAGTCTGATAGGATTTTTTTATATTCACCGTGGATCGTTTGCATATCAAAGAGGAGTAAATTATTGCACAGCAGACCAATAACCTTCTCCGCCTTTCTGAGAGGAGCAGTAACAAAAACAGTTGGACTCTCCTAATGGTTCTCCACAAAAATGTTCAAATGCTGAAGGATTTGCAATTAATATATATTATAAAGGCGGCTTCAAATGATACATTAAGTGGTCAGATATTCTTAGAACGCATCCTCAACAGCCAAGTCATTTTTCTTCTTCCTTCACAAAAATCAAATGCCAATTATATTTTGATGGATTTTGTCCCAAATGAGCATTTAGTTAGTAGGCATATTCAATTATTACTTGTCCCTTGAAATTAAACCTCGGAGGCAAATTAAACAAAGGGAAAGGTCACTATAGAATCCCGTGTCCAGTTTTGCTGCATCTGGGCTATTATTTTCAAACATCTTGCGAAGTGACATGTGGGAAATGTTTGTCGCTGACAGGCCTGCCACTGATGTCTACACACCAACAATTACCTGTGAATGTGGCTGACCCTCGGACCACTGGTTACTCAATTGAAACAACAGTGAATAGGCCTGTCTGTTGGTGATAACATATTGATATAAAGCTATATCAAGTCAACACCTATTTTTATTTTCCAGGGAGTAAATACACATGAAAAGAACAAGCCGCCTATTTTTCCATTCAAACTGATTCCCGGGGCAGCGGTGAGGGAGGTGGGAGGAAGACTAGAGGAACGCTGGTCTAACAAATTTGTTAGCACTTTCCCTCTGAAAAAAAGAACAGAACTTTGAAGCCATTTAAAAAATAAAGTGAATTAAGCCTGTTAAAAAAATAAACACAAACTAAAAGTCATCTGTGTATCTAGCAAATAAAGACAGAGACAAATGTCTTGTTATACTTACAGAGAAAATTCTCAGCTACCCTACTCTTTTATTCCAACAAGCTAGTCAATTGGTTTCTTCACCCACAGGGAGAAATGGTAAATAAAACAGTAACTAACTGAATGACAACACATGGACTTCTGGGTCCAATTTCCATTTAATAATTACATTCAAGAATATTCTCATTAGATCTAGAAGAAAGCAGTCAAATCAGTTTCCTCCATCAGTGCTACACCTTATTAGTGTTGTTAAAGGATGCTGCTACTTGACAGTGAAGTCTGCATGGCAGAATTAAGACAGATAAAAGGTAAACTAGTCACTCATCAGATGAAATGGATATCAAATTTCCAGAAACCAAGCTTTTCTTCCAAAATGGTAGATAGGAATAACCCTACTGAGTTAAATCCATTAACAAGCACACAATCAAGCAGTGGATTTTCTCCTATGTATAGTTTAACTTACAAATTAAATGACCAGAACGACACTGAAAGTGTATTTCTATTTGGAAGTACTGGTGCTGGGGAGGATCACATGATTAAAGAGACCAAGGAGAAAAACAGATATGCCAGTTATGTAAAACAGAGAAAAGGCCCTATAATAACCTTAAAAACAACAAAAATATGCCTCCATTTCAAAACCTTCAGGGAGAAAAAGGGGCCTTCAAAATTTCTCCCTCTCTCTCTCTCTCTCTCTCTCCATTCCTATACTTTGATATTTACATACATGTTTAAGGTAACTTTGCCAAGGTCATGAGCAGTATGTGAAAGAATCTTCAGGGCGATATCACGACGTGGGCATATCCTGCTACTTTAACACATAACCCCCCTCTGCCTCGCTACCTTTCTTTTTCCAGGATAACTGGCCCTTCATTATAAAAGAAAATGCAGACAGAGGTTTAAAAAATGTATGTTGTGGGGACAGTTGACAGATTACTGTTCATGGAACTCAATTTTACAACCCCAGGTATCACTGGCTCAAAGAAAGAGTTGATCAACCTTTTTTTGTCCTTGTACACGCATACCCAGGTGACCATGTTCAAGCAAGCAGAAAGCTGATTTAAACCTCATAATGACATCAGAAAAAAATTGTGTTGTAGTCCAACATAACTTAATTCTCAAGCCACTTTGGGTGAAGGGGTAGGGGAGACAAAACCAACCTCCTCCTTCCCCAAACGATGCTCATGACACTGGGAGTTCACTTCACCGCAAGCACCTGACTCCAGAAATATTCAATGTTTATGCATCTTAGGCATACATAAAGGCATCCTTTAGATTTTAAATACGCATCTTCCTAATGTTGCAGGGACTAACAGTTATAGCACACTGCTAAGCATATCAATCAATGCCGTGGCTAGTGAATTACCTACCAGTGTCTCTGATATGTTACTGCAGAGATTACACTTCATGCATCACCACATTCATTTTTTTCACATTACACATGAGCTTGTCTTGTCACTGCCCAATTGCCCTCTTTTGGACAGCTTAACTGATGTACTACAACAATGAACTTTAGTGGGCAAACTTAACAGTATAGGAGCAGAGGGAAAAGATGAGAGCCGTTGATACCTGAGTCCAGTGGGCGTGTCAGAACAGCCTGCAATGTTTCCAACAATAAACCCAAAGGTGTAATTAATGGACATAGCAACATTTTGCAAGCACAACAAGGCATTAGCCAATGTGCCCTTTCTATTCCCCTGGTATTGCTCAGTTACCAAATCTTCTATTTTGACAGAAATGGAGATGCTGATTATATATCAAGCAGTTGAACAGTAATGGCAGAAAGGGGAAGGGGGCAAGAACAGTTAGAGGAAAAAACCCTGGTCTTTACAGTAAAAACATACTCAAACCAACAAAACAATTCCCAGATGGGACAGAAATTGGGTGTGGTTGATTGAAGAGAGATGATTCAAATGCAGACGTGTTTCACTGCTCCACCTGACACCAAAAGTGTGTGACCAAAGGGCCATGCCGTGTACCACGTAGAGTGAAGGAGGGTCCCCACTTTCAACCCTCTTCAGGAGGCCACTGAATCCAAGACAAAAAAAGACTTTAGCTGCCAGCCACCCTTTAAGGAACATGTACACATACCTTCAACTGTATTAGAACTGAAAGGATTAGGGGCCTAGAGAAGACAGCGAAACCTGCTGCAGCATGTAGGGGACAGGGAGACGATTTTACAACACAGAATAACACTATCTTCTCTCTTTCTTCCTGGTTCTGAACAACCTGTTTGCATTCACATTACATACATGAGAGGTAAGAGTTGTTTAAACCAAGAGGCTGTCCTAAAAACACCTAGAAAAACTTAATTGTTTTTCACGCCCAACATCCATTGGAATTTTAAAAAGAAAATTTTAAATGTATGAAATATTGTTATTTTTCAAAGAACCTCAGTTTTTGAAGAAGACCTAGAGATAACTAATCTGCTCCCAAATCAACAGTCAGATGAAGGTAAAAAAGAAAGGAAAAATGAGAGAAAAGTCAACAAAAAACTCTCATTTTTGTATCTGATAGAGCTTAGTTTTTGTATCTGATAGAGCTTAATCTTTTTTTCTTTCAATCCTCACCCGAGTACACATTTATTGATTTTAGAGAGAGGGAAAGGGAAGGAGAATGAGAGGGAGAGGAACATCAATTGGCTGCCTTTTGCACACGTCCGGACCAGGACTAAACTCACAACCTAAGCATGTGCCCTGACCAGAAATCGAACTCAAGACCTTTTGGTTTGTGGAACAATGCCCAACAACTGAGCCACACTAGCCAGGATTAAAGAGTTTAACCTTAACTGCTTACACAAAAATAAACCTAAATCTATCCCTATATATTAAGAAGAGGCATTTATAAAGCACTACTAAGATTTCAACAAGTTACATGACATAGAAAATAGCTTAAAATGACTAAAAAAACAACCTTCAAGAAAATTCATTTGTGATTCCAAACTGAAAATGCTAGATCTGATTAGAATGCTAGTAAGTTGAGCAGCATGGCTTTCTCCCACTATAAGAATGTGCATCAGTGGGCTCATGGGTTAAGCCATCAGATCACCCTCCATCTGAACTGTGGTGTCAACAAGAACTGTGACTTCTCCAAAGGTTCATCATTACTACTTCATCCAGCTTTTCTTCTAAGTATGTGTGTGCATGTTTTAGATAGACATTCCTCAGTGAAGAGCTGGACCTCACCATGACACACCCTGGCACCTATGCCCAGTTCACCCACCTTGAGCAAGGGGCTGGAGTGGCAGTGAGGGCTGGCCCGGCTGCAGCGTGAGGAGGCCTTGGCGCTGCAGGGACAGGAGGTGCTGCTGCTGGAGTTGCTGCATCTGCAAGAGCTGCTGCTGGAAAGCCAGCTGTTGGGGAGCCACCTGCTGCTGCTGCAAGAGAGAGACCAGGGAGAAGAACATGAGATGGTAGACACCTGCTGCTGCAAGAGAGAGAGAAAGAAGGGAAGAGAGAGTGAGACCCGTGCCCCGGGAATGTGAGATGTGGATGTCTGAAACCACTGCAGCATCCAACACTGAAAGCAGGAAGTCCAAAACCACCGTTACCGTCCAACACTGACATGGGATGTCCGAAACCATTCCATCATCCATTGCTGACACTGGGATGTCTGAAACCACTGCCGTCGTTCAACACTTACAGTGGTCACTAAGGGTGAGTGGAGGTTCAGTGTCAAGACTCGTGTGAAAAGGACTGAACACCTCAGCTCTGAAGCCAGGTGATGAGTGGAAGCAAGCCTGCCTGCTGTGCTCACACAGGGAAAGAACTCATCAATCATGTTAGTTCTTCCTACAGTTGGAAAAGTGTGAGCTTGGTAGTCAACATGTGAACTACTCAACTTTGAAATCTTTAATTAGACACACTAGAAAGAAAGCTGCAACCCCACAGTGCACAGAGATTTGAACTCTGGACCACTGAGGTGTGTAAGAATAAGCTGCCTTCTTCCCGTGCTGGGAGAAGCTTGTAACTACTCTGTTTATCACTTCTGACATAAATAAATGAGAAAAAAATCAGACATTTGAAGAAGAAAAAACTTCATCTAATATTGTTAATTAGCCATGACAAACGATGAAATAACATTGTAAATCTTTCAGAGAAACAGCCACTAGATTTTAATTACACACATTCATAATTTAGCAAACGCCACCATACTCAACTGTGTCTCATATGAAGGACACTGTAAGCTTCAGATGCTTTCACTGGGCTGGCATTTCAGAACCCTCGGGGCTGGCATCCAGCTTCCCGGGGCTTTGTTCTTGAAAAGAAGGGGCTTTACAGTTTGATAAATATCTTTTTGTTGATTGGACAATGACAGGAGGAAAACTTGTGTTGTGTAAAACATCAATACATCATTCCTGTGTTTAGCAGGCCTTGCTCCAGCCAAAAAAATTAATGTAGATTTCCTCAGTAATTATCTGAGTGATAGAAAGATAATCCAGTGCAGCAGAACAAAAATAGAGGGAAATTATCTCATATCCTTAATCTGTGAGGAATCAGATCAAGGTGGAGGTCTCAGCCACATCACTGCTAACAATTCTAAAGGGAAAATTAACCCTTCCCTATCTGTAGCCCCCCAAAAAAATTCTTCAGGAAAAGAGCAAGATCCATTTTCCTAATTCTAAGTATTAATCAAAATATCAGGAAGACTTTGCAACTAACAGGACTACACCACCCTGTCAGAGCTTTTTATAATCACACTTTACTAACAACTGCATTCACTTAACCCAACACATGACCTCGATCTGATACCTCCATAAAAGGGTGTATGGATCAAGACCTTCTGATGCAAAGGTCAAAGGGAGAGAAAAATGGTCCTTTCAGTCTCCGTGTAGTTTATTTTACAGTGAAAACCATCATTCTCATATTAGCAACCAATTTCAGACTTACTACCATGCCACTGAGAAAGTTAATTGAGTTTCACTCCGAAAAACAAATTCTATACCACTAACAACAAAAATTTAAATAAATTTAAATGAAAAGCCAGTGTTTTCATTTTAAAAACAGCATGCATAAAATGATACACTTGTTTTCACTGTTTCCCAAGTTATCACATTAATGTAAAACCCAATGATAGTTATATTCATGTCAAAATGACTTTTCACTTTTTCAATAGATATTAATTCATGGCATCTTAAAATAAGGGGGGAGGAAAAGAAAAACCAACACTGATAAAATAAAAGATCAGGTCTCTAGCTTCTTGAAGAAGAAAATAATGGGGGTGTGTTTGAGTTTAGGGAGTGTGTTTCCTGTCTTACTGTAAATGAAATGTTTAAAAATTTTGTATTTATATAAAATGACTGATGGCTTTTCTGTTGTCACTGTGGCCATCCCTAGGAAAGCCCATGAAAGCTGTCCACATTTGAAAAGCCAGGATATAAAAGTATACAAGGCCCATTGTCCAAAGAAAGAATTTAAAAGCAACAGTGGTTGCCAAACTGCTCCCCACCCAGTTACCAAACACAGGATACGAGCCCATTTGTTTACTTCTCACAATTGAACGCACACAAAAAAGGTCTCCGTGCAGTCCCCTCGACAGGTCAGTAGTCAGTGTTAAAATGTTCAAATGCCCTGATAAACCTTGCATTTCGGATCCCCTCCCTGGAGCTGCAGTCAAAGGTCTGTTTTCCTTTCTTCGGCTCCTCCCTACTGCCTAACATAAACTATCACAACTGCCTGGGACAAACGGCCCTTTTAAAACAATCAACTTAGCCTACCTCACCCACACAGGATGGGAACTTTGTTTGTGGCTTGACTTACTATTAATTCTGCCTTCTATTTTGCACACCCGTTCTGTAAGCAGTTGCTTGAATCGCCAGCTGTATGGGGGCACTGAGTATCTGTCTATCTCCCAAAGAAGATTTCAGGTCTAACTCAATGTGGAACCCAACTTTCCCAAGGAAACATCTTTAAGGCAAGTTTAGGAAAAAAGCAAGTAAAGGTTCATTGTTTTGGCCACAGTTCAAGCGACTGAGAGCAAAAAGGTAATCAAAATAGGGAAGGGGGGTTAGTGGAGGAAAACCTGACAACTCAAAATTATGAGCCACTAATGACTGGGAATTCAGTAAATTAATATACTTGTTCCATCTGTCAACATTCAAGTTCAAACCTTGTTTAAAGTCAGTATCACCAGTCCACATTATGAAATTGCTACCATGTGACTACTTCATTGTAGCACAAAAGAATCACCACCTGCATAATTTCTGAAGACTACCTAAAGAAATTAAGAGTCTCTTAATCACTGTTACAATGGGTCTTGACCAAATCTACTGGAACTATGAACATATCTTGGGATCCAAGAAGACCTGCCCGTGTGTCTGTCTACCCTAAGGATGTTAAGGTAACATACATTTTGTTATCATCTTTGCCTTCAAACTGGATAACAAAGTGTGACCACAGCAAACCTAATGTCCTGGAGATGCTACAATGCTACTGCAATGTCTTACCTCCTTGTTCAGATGCAAAGCTTTCCCTTTCCTTTCCCACCACCCTTCCCAAACTCAGACACCAGCAGCCTTTCTGCATGCCAAAATGCCCCCTTTCTGACAGCAGCAATTTGGGAGAGTTAACTTTTATCCTTCCTTCTGCTGCGTAACTTTCCCCCTCACATTTCTTTATCTGCCCTCTGAGCACATCTGAACTTTCATGTTCTCCCAGCATGCAGATGTGCATTCCAAACTATGTCTAACAGACCAAATAAGAGGTTAATAAGAAGTGGCAACAGAAAGGAAAAAAACACAATCCCTGGTAACTGATAAGAATAACAGTGGCAGCCCTTTTTTTGTTTGTCTTCAAGTATAGAGTTAAAGATCTTTAAAAAACTAAATTTTGATGCCTTTGAAAAGAAAGAAGCACAAAATAACAACAGGGGGTTATTGCCTGTGAGCCACAGGGGAGAAACTCCATAATTCTTATTCTCCCTTTTGAAGGCTGTTAGAAATCTGATTCAAAAAAGCAACGGCAGAAGGGGAAACCTCTTGAGGCTGTAACCATTTCCTGTGATCATGCATAATGTGCTTCAAAAGTGGGTTTTTACCAATTCTGTTGATCAATTGCACCTCCTTCATATCCCTTCTTTTTTCTGCTGTGTTTACATCTGATGTGACTCAATGACAAGCACTGTCTGAGACTGAGAAACAGGCCTGTCATGTTGATTTATGGGCGCATCAAACCACAACTTGTCCAAACTGAAGCTCGCAGTTCATTAATTAGAGAGTTGTGACTTTGAAGTCAGCTTTCAGACTGTGGTTTTTAACATTTGGCTTAATTTATATGCTCTTGAATGTGGATCTCTAAGGAAAAAACTGAAATTCCCTTCTTGTCTTTGAACTTCTTTTGACCGCACAATAATCATTTCTTTGTCCAGAGTGATGCCTGCAATCCCAGAGTCATTAACGCGCATTGAACTGCCACTGATGAGTAAGCCCTACTGAATTAGAAAAACAGCCAGCAAAACAAAGCTGAGAGCCTTCTGCACAGTGATATCTCACAATTACATGCCTTCCCTCCCTGTGCCATTTCCATTTTAATTACTGTTAGTCCTTTAGATTTACATTTTAGACACTTTTTAATCTGTTTCCTTTTCTATTATAGCAGCACCCAGTAGCACGCCACTGTACATAGGTTGTGTCAGCATTTTCATTAGAGCACCTCCTCCCTTTCACCCCGAAACTGCCCCTACTCTACAGGGGGTTACATTCAGGCGGCTAAAGAAGACTCCAGGGTGAAAACTTGGCAGGGTATGGAAAATGCACCCGATTTGTGTTGAGGGAGGAGCCGACAAAGGGGGAAGGTCTGGATCATTCCCAGTGTGTAAAATCAGTGCTTCCTGGCATCCACACTCGTGTGGGCAAGCCACCTACCTGGGAAGACTCCTTCCCAACCAAGGAAAGTGGCCCCCTGCCTACGGCCAGTGAAGAAGCCATTAAATTGGACTATTGAGCTGTTTATTGAGCTATAAATTCTGCCATTCCAAGAAGCACACTTATATGAAAAGCATTTCAGTCACTGTAAAAATATGAGGAAGTTAAGTTACATGGGATAACTTTGGAATGGGTAGAAAGATATCACGATAATGCATGGGTACACAAAGATACTCCCTCAAAATGACTAAGACTCATGCACACAGAACAGTACAGAAGGTGAGAGGAATCCCCCTCCCCACTGAAGGCATTACCATTCATGGAACTAATATTGTCCCTTAACTGGGTGGGATGCCACATGCAGTAACTGTGTACTTCCAAAGTACTGTGCACATAGAAGTTGCTATAATGCACTATATTTTGTTAGAGAAACACACACACTCCAAGCTGGAGAATTCTGTAATCTTAATTTGTGCTACTGCAGACTTGCTTTTAGCACTTACTATATGGACAACCTGCAGGAAGAAGTTAAACTAAGATTGTAGGTGTTTAATCTTGCTCTAACTTTTTGTTTGTCCAGCCTCATAAGAGATTACGAAAAAGGCCATCACCACATACCCCAGCTCTCTGAGCTGGAAAAAATAATCAAGTGTGTGTCCAAATCAAATTTTACCGAAAAGTGCTTCACTTCCCCCAGGTACCTCTTGCAAAAGGAGCTGGGAAGGTTCTGCCCACCACCCCACTTCCCAGCGCTCACACGAGGTAACCTGCAGTAGTGTCATAAAATACGTGTTAGCAAACAAATAGAACCCAGAAAAATCTGAGCGAAAACAGGACAATAATTCTTGGTCTGAAAGCTGAGAACTGATAGAGTCAGCTCAGTTGTGCAATCATTTAAAAGATGAATGACAGTTTAATAGCCACTAGATAGCCCTCTGGGATCTGTGGTTTGAAAGTAAAATATGTATTGTCGGTACCTCTTTAGGCTGTTTTCCAGCATGTTGTTGTTGTAAAAGTTGAAGCTGCAACTGCTCCTGTTGTTTTTTATAAAACTCTTGAAGCTGCTGCTACAAAGAAAGGAGAGGATGGTAAGTCACAGAGGGTAGCGCCAGTCCACTGTCCCTCTTGGTTCCATATACAAACTGTGGTTTGAAAAATAGCATCCTTTTATCTGTAATGGCCTGACCTTTAGTTTGAAACTTGATAATAAATTTTAGCACACACCGCCTAGTCTTGGCATTATTGTTTGAAAAGTAATACCCTAAATGAACTGATGAAAAACATACCATTTTCTACACAAATTAATTAAAATAAGGCAAGGGATGACCTTTGATTGTACAACAAAGCCAAAAATGCCCTTGCTGAGAGAGTCTGGTGAATCTCCACTGCGAAACAGGCACACGCGTCCTAAATGATAGGGCTGGTAAAAGCTGAGGCTGTTTAGCTTGCGCATCAGCAGTGTGGGTAGCCAGCCTCCTCTGCACCCTGTCTCCACACCTCACCCCGCAATGCTGGTCACTACAGTACTGAATCTCATCTTTTCCATTCGGTGTTCATGAAGTCTGAAGATTAGGTCTCCATGGAACAATGGCAGCCAGAAATTCATTTCAGCATTAGCACAGGTAAAAAAAATAAAAGCAACTATGTACCTTACAATTAGCCAACCCCAAAATGTTTTTTTAAGTTAAAAAACAAAACAAAAAAACAAAACTCAGTAAGCTTCTAGGTTGAAATGGGGACTGCAAGAGCTGTTCCATTAAACTCGTTCCCAATGTGCTCCCCGCTCTGCTTTGATTCACATCATTTAGAGGCCTCGGGGCTTACCAAATAAAAGAATGTAAAGCCACATAAGCTTTAAGAGATCTTATTTCTACCAAGTCCAATTACAGCCCTATTCTCAGTCCATCGGGTGCTCTCTAGGTCCACACCCAGTAACTCTGGCAGGGTTTCTCTTTCAGGGACGTAGATGGAAGTCTGTCCTGCCCCACACTCCCTGCTGTGCTTATTCTGCCAGGAGGAAAGCTGCTGCTCAGGTGAGGACATGACTGGAGTGACAGGCAGGTGTGCAGGACATGGAGCAGGAGGAAGGACAGTTACCTGTTGAAGCATGAGGGCCTGCTGCTGCTGCAGGAGAACCTGGAGCTGCTGAGGGCTCAGCACTTGTTGCTGGAGGATCTGCTGCATTTGCTGGGGAGTGATGACTTGAGGTGTCATCATAGCCACTGACACAGGCACCTAGAACGTTAACACAGGATAAGCAGGAGCCAGGAAACCACACGCACACGGCACTCAGCCTTTCTGGGTTCAGCGGCTGCCGGACACCAGACTGCTTCAAGAACTGACCAATTTCCCATGCACAATGTACTTATCCAGAGGTGAGGTAGCAACAGACCCTACTGAATCTATTATGAAGTTTATTTTAAGCAAATAATGAAAGAAAACCCTGCAGCACTGACAGGTGTTCCAGGCATTCTTGCAAGCAGACAAGGACAGAAGGCTTAGTTAATGTTGTCTGCAGCTCTGTTAGAACAATTTCAATTTCTTATTAAGACTGAGTTTTCCGTCGGAGTGAGCTGTAGGAAGTCAACACAAACTTGAATTTTGTTTTAGAGAAGAAGGCAAATGGGAACCAGTACCTCCGCAGCTGGAGCTCACATGATTCACTTCCTCTGTGGATCGTGATTTTAAGGACAATCAAGGATGCTTCGTCTTGTGGATAACTGAACCTTGGACAGACCTTCTGAACTTAAACACAGACCCTTCCTACAACGCCTTTTGCCCTTCCTTATTCACCCAGCATACAGATGTCTCAGTTCTTTCATATTATGTGTGATACCATTAAAGCTGCTTTCCATGACATTTCAGTGACAAACAGCGCCAGTGATGAACTTGATAGCATTTCATATTTGCAACTGTTAACACGTTTCTGCACGGGCATCTCTGCAAGGAACCTGCACACAGTATCTTGAAAGGATGATGTCTTGTTCAGATAAAACACTGACATTAAAATGACAGGCTGTCTTGGCCAAGGTTACACAAATTGTATTCAAGCGGATACCTAATGACAATGCTATGAATTCTGCAAGCTTTCTAGAATGTAATTTAGCTATTCAAAATAATCACTGCACTTGTGTTTAATTTGCAGACTACACTGAGAACCATTTTGTCAGTCCCCGTAATACAAGAAGACTATTTCATGAGAAATCAGCCCCCCCAATTTAAAAAAAAAAAAAAAGAAAGAAAAAAACAATGAAAGAAAAGACAAAACTGTATGTCTTCTAACAGTAATATTTAAGCATCTTACTTTTCTTTGGTTTCTAATCAAACATGTGACAGCAAGAAGCAGTAAAGGATATACTTTTGTTAAAAAGGATCTGCTGTCATTTCATGTATTACAATAAAAGGTAATAACATGTTTTGCACTTTGCCTGTGTGCCACTTTAAAAAAAATCCAGCAGACAATAGCTGATCAGAGGATAAAAGAATTTAAAAATCTTTCAGGGGAACAGTAAGCAAAAATCGAGAAATGCAGTATTAATTTTATGTAACATAATGCCTTAATAAGCAGTTTATCTTGACTTTTTCACATGATTTGTCCTGTCATTTGCATAGCAAGCTCTCATTCCTAATTTCACAGTCATTATGCACTGATGTCCCGATTTCTCAGCATCACTAATTTTGATGAACTAAAAATGGTTCCTGAAGGTCAGATTCATGTACAGTGAACACTCTGCACTGTTGTCCCGGGTATGTTTGTGTGAGAATGTTTATATACAAGTTTCTCATTGTTTGGAAAACACTAACCAGAACATTTGAAAAATTTCATTAACCCAACTCCAGAAGGTCATCAACGAATTCTTTCTATTGCAGCGGCCTTTCAAATGTGGATGTAGATATATTGTAATTTAAAACAGATGGGAATGTCTGAATATTTTTACATGCAAAAAGGGACAGATGTATATGAATGGATAAATTATCCTTTTAAAAAAAGACACTACTTCCAAACACAAAATATCACCAACGGTTTACTTCAATCCAAGGCAAACACCAAGAAGACATTATCAAAACACCTAACCATCTATAGACTAATTCCAATTACTCTACTTTGTCTTCAAACAGAAGAAACATTTTGAATTTTTCAATATGTATTTGGGTGCCAATCACTATCTTCTGAGCTGCTAAAGCCAAGACATCACAACAGAAGTTTACTTTTGCTTGAGAGTTGCATCATCGTACCGGGAGGCTTGACTGAGCAAACAAAAGAACCACGTTTAAGGTTCTTTTCTCCTCTGCACTCCTTGGATGACGTACAATACAAACACTCCTGAGCCAAATTTCTGACGGTGATGAACAGGAAAACAGACAGGAATAGGGTGGTGTAAGATCTAGACTGGTGATGAACACAAAATTAACAGTGTTATAACAGAAATAATCACAGAAACCACACTTGATCATAATTTTTAAAAGAACTGTGGAAAGCCTATGCTAGAAAGGGGTACAAGAAAATTTTGCGGGGGCGCTGATGGAAATGCCCTCTTATCCTGATTGGGATGGTAGTCACACAGATATATAGAATGATCAAAATTTCCCCAAATGTATACTTAAAATGAGTGCATTTTATAATATGCAAATTATACTTAAATAAAATCAATTTTAAAAAGTTAAAAGGACTGACATATAATTTTTAAATCTTTACATACAGCCAACAGTATAAATTTCCTCTTCCCATAGTTATTTATTCAATTTTTGTAGTCGTGCTACAAAACAGAAAAGTGAACTTGGGTCTCTCCTTCTTTTTCCCTTTGGACATTCAGATGGAGGTGCTGATGAGTTTTAAAATGCATAAAGCAGCAGGCATAGCCAAAGGGAAGAAAGAGGCAAGAAGCCTGAGTAATCCTCCAGCCTGGGGATCGGTCCCTGAGTAATCAGAAGTGGGCTATTATATCCTGATGGCCTTACCTTTGCTTTTACTATCTGAAACCACATTTTCACACCAGTTAGCTCTGAGCCTCCAAAGTGGACTAGAGATTAATTTATAAATGTGATAAAACTGAGATTTCCTTCACCAAAGTTTATGCTCCACATGTCATGAAAATAGGTTATGGAAAGCTTTAGCAAACATACCCAAATGGGCAGAAACCATTGTGGGATAGAAAGGTGGGGATGGGGGGTGCTGAGCACATTTTAAGGCTTTAAATAGCCAAGAATTACAGCCTAAAGACCCCTCCCTAAACTCCCAATGTTCCAGTTTTTCACATAGCCAGTCCCTACTAATACCAGGAATCAAAGGGCATGCGGTACCAGCGAGAGGCTATTAGAGCCCACACTTTATTGCCCATTACTACTGAGGTCATTAGCAGCAAGAGTGATTGTGCCGGTCTTAACCTATTGATCACTGCAACTACTATCATTTAATCCTGTGTTGAATGTCTGGAAAGCAGCTAAAGGCACACAAGAGAGAGTGCTTTAGCATTGAGAAATATGGTCAAAGCTCAGAAATTACACTTTGATTCATAAAATCTAGCCCGTGGTTTAAATCAATAGTATTTAAAACAGTCATGTGAGTTTTTCACTAGAGTGCTCTAATATTTATGGGCCCCTCTTTGAGAGTATTCAGTCAAAACTAAAACTTTTTTCCTGATTCTATGCCATCTCCTTTACCCTCCTTGAGAAAAGAAAAATAACATTAATTTCTGATATTTTCTGTGCTACAGGGCTCATGCCTTAACTGGGAGTTTAACTTATTTCTTGTTTTCCTTCTCAAATGAAAATTTAAATATAATGCAAAAAATTGTATCCCCAATACTGTAACTACCTTAACTGTTTGAGTATACAGAAATGTGTATGTTTTATGAGTTAACAATGAATCATAAAAGGCAATTTATGAAGAACTAGAATGATTCTGCCTAGCTGCCTTCAGGGATCAGAAATTCAAATTAAAGTTCTGGCAGACATTTAAAGAATGCTAGCATACAAAACTGAATTTAAAAAACACATATTTAACACTCTTTAGTTGAGTTTCAAGAGGAAATTTTGAATTAAAACATACACACATGCGCGTGCGTGGAACTGCTGACTGATAGCGACTGGGTGTGGCTGACCCCAGGTGTGCATAAATCTGCCCGAATGGCAGAAATGCAGCTGAGTTTCGGATGCTGCTGGTATGGGCCTGTTGCCACCTTAATATCAGTAACTGGCAAAATGTCCTTAGCACTAACAAGTGCTGTAAAAAGCCCTTACACTGCCGTGTAAATTTTGCCTGGTACAGTTTTTTACTTCAAAATGACTTCATATCATCTGAATGACAGAAGAAAATTAAAATAATATGCATTATTATTTTCTTTTATTCCCAACAGGCATGGTAGATGGTGGAAGAGAAAAAAAAATCTAAAAAGCAAACAAATAAAAACACCCATAGAAACAATCCGTATTTTTAATCCAGGAGACAGTTGCGAGGACTGGAGTGAGAGGGGAGAAGACACAATACAAATAATGAAAATAACATGTTATCTTTATTTTTTGCTTCCTCTTCAGTTTACACTTATATGCTCCATAAGTAAATACTGTCCAGTATAAACACACATAAATTTTGTACATCAGCTTCTTCTCATAATTCTATGTGTACAAATAACAAAAACAAGAAGATGAAATATTTTAAACACAGTGTTATTTCAATTAATCTGGACTAATACTTTAGAAACTATTTTTAATCTCTGGTCTTTCACCACACGTGTGTCCCAGAAAACTCCAGTCCCATATAGAGTTTGGGCTGTATTTGGATAATAACTGACCAGGTTAGGCAGTGATACCTGGTTCATCAAATAACAAGAACAAAATAAATTAAATCAGAAGGTTCCAGAACACCAAAACAAACCAAAGAAAACAACTCCACAGGAAAATGAACCACACCAAATTTTACAGAGCCATACAGAGTAACAGCCTGTGCAGAAGGAACAACACGGCTGCCCCGAGGGAGACGCCAGTTTTCACAATTAATAAGCCAATGGAGAAAACTAATATATTGGCAAACAGAAAAGTTAGGAAGCTTCTATCTGTCCCCATCATATCTAGAAAGAACACATGCACACATACACACATACACACAGGGCGATACCATGCTAGGCAGCTGTATCACAGAGAAAAGAAAATACATTTCTGACATAATATTTCAGTCTTTGAAAAATTAAAAAGCCTACTATTCATGTGGGAAGTGTAATTCTGTTTCATTATGGAATTCTGCTTTTTGTATAACTCTTTTACAGTTAGCTATTTTGCCACAATACTGTACAAAGCATTAAGGCAGGTAATGGTTATTATATTAATGCAAAATCATCTAAGTAGTGAGTCATTAGCATAACTGTTCTCTCAGTAACAATACAACCACCTATTAAAATTTCTGGAAAAAAGGCCTCTTTAAAATGCAATTAGCATTTCATTTTTTATCATGTTGTTTATTGCATTCTATCAAGAAAGGCTATCTTTCTTTCAGGAAGGGTTGTATAGCTAAGACTGGCCTGCCAATCAGGAGTTATTTCAGGTTATCAATCCTAATAAGCAACCTCTAGCAAAGCTCCTCCAGCTCTTCTTTTCTTTTGTCTTTAAATTTTAAAGAGGGGTCAGAAATTCTTATTTGTTTACAGCAGACAATTACTGGAACCTCAACTGCTGTCCTCTAACATCCCCCACGCACAAGGTTACTCACTAAGTGCCAGCAGAATTGTTTTAGCTTCAATAAATATCAGCTTCATTTGCATAAAAATGTAAAGTTTACATAAATTAAATCGCTTCTCCCATTAGCAATTGTTAAATACAGGAAACAATGGAAGCTACCCATGAAAATAATCATCCGATAAACACTGATGTTTCCAACTGAGCCAGTATCATTATTACTATTTAAAGGAAAAAAAGCTTTTTCCTCCCTCAACCTCTTCCTCCTGTTGAAGAGAGAGAATAATTTGGTGCACGTGGATCAAAGCTGCTATGATAGTTCACACTAACAATAACAACAGCGGTCATTTTTAACTGCTGCAGATCGGAGGGGAGAACTACTCCAAGGAACCTCGGAGAGCCACAAAAAAGACTCTACCCACAAATTTTGAGCTCCTGAAGAGAAAAGGAAGAGGCTGTGACTAAATAAATTCTCTTAAATCGAAACATTCAAAAATAGTAAAAGAGGTAGCCACTGTGTCAATCCTACTTGAGACACATACACAATCAAAATAAAGGATAACTTCTAGAAACCGTTGTAGGTCAAAGGATACTATTAAATGCAGAAAAATGAAGTATTTATCTTTCCTCAATAAAGCATTTTTCTAAGACTAAGAATAAAATGTACAGCCCTGCTTTTCTTCCTGCTTTAACCAGCACAGAAAATATCACAGGAGCTTAACTTCAAGTAAATGTTTTTTCCTCCCATTATCGAGGTGGAGGGGGTATTATAATGGGGTTGAAATATGCAGGTAGGCCAAAAATAGATGGTTCCAGAGTTGGATAAAGCCTTACTTAGGGTGTGTTGCCTCCTTTTTTTAGAATTACAACTTTAGTTTCTCATTCCTATTTCCAACACCTTCACCTTATACATCACAGTTAAGCTAAGGGGTGCAAATTAGATTCTAATGAGAAAACATCAGTTGCCTCTTTGACAATCTCACCATTCACTGATTTATTTTTAATGAAGACAAAATCCAGCCAAAAGCTCCCTATGTGTTAAAGGTCAAAATATGTTCAAAAATACTTAGTAAAATCCAGACAAATGGGAAAGCTGCGAGGACACATCTCATGAAATGGTGTGACAATTAAGAGTAATTGTACAAAAAAACCACCTTCAGGAGAAAATATGAGAAATTAAGCTACCACAGTTGTAACAGGTTAGATGAAAAAAATCAAAATTTAATGTATTCTCCCCTGTGTCATCTTGTTTTGTCAAGACATCAAATAGAATTGGGAAGTACAAAATAACAAGCCCTTGAGAAATCAGAGAAGCCGACCTTTTTGATGTTGTTGATTTACCTTGTTCTCAGTTATTTGAACAACAATGTTTCAGATTTAAGGGCAAGATAAAGCTTAAAAATTAAAACATGATACCAAGGTATTCTTAAAAAAAAAAAAAAAAAAGTGCACCATAACATTTAGACTGCATCTTCATGCTTTTAACTGGATTTGAAAACGAGGCGTGCTGTGTGTGGTTTGCTCTTCACTATCCTCATTCCAAATTAATTTCTCTTCAAACAACTGCCAGGTTGGAAGAGATTATTCCTGCAATCCTAAAGTAGAGGCCCAGTTTAGCTCTTTCTAGAGAATACTGCATAGGACTGTTTAACTAAGAGGTACCTGAGTTTTCTTTAAACAAATAGATAAATAAAGAAAAGAAAGCTGAATTATCCAAGGAGGGAAAAAAGTATTGCATACTCGAAATGACTAGAACGAATGTCCAGAAATATCATGTTGCTTCCGCTTCCAAGAAAAGAAACCTTTCACTAAACAAAAATTTAGTTTAGGGAGTTAAGGCCATTACCCAATCTAGCCATGCAGGTGTATGTAAAGCTACGTTCCTTCAGTACCCCGAGGGGCCTATGGGACCTACAGCTCATCAGGACGTTAACTCTTAGACTTACTTGTCTACACATCTCTAAAACAACGTGTACAGAGATGCATAAAATCAGTGTGTCACAGGATAGCTCTCCCGATTTTTATGTAGCTTCTTCTACTAGAGAATATACCTAAACCAAAAAATGTTTTAAAAGCACTAAAAGTAAATAACCCAGAATTTACAAACACTACAATTTGTAAAACTTGGACGAGTTAATGGCTGTTTAATGACTGTAACTCTTCACTGTGGGATTCATATTTTAGCATACACACAGAGGCACAACTTACATATTTATTTACTTCAACCTTCTCTCATTATCTGTTGCTGCATTATTATTCCCTGCTTAAATCACAAAGAACTACCTGAAGTGGATTCTAGCTGGCTATTACATTTGCCTATTACTAAAGAACACAGTTTTAAATTTCTCTTTAGTGGTGTTCACCTACAACTAAACCATGTAACAAAATGAATTTTTCCAACCCTCCTTTTTGCCAATTAAATTTTACTCAAATTCTACATCAGGCTGAGAAGTTGCTTACAAAATATTCTCTCCTGATGATTTCAGAAACACAGTAACTCAAACATACTTCTGCCACATTGGCCCAGATAAATCTGGAATTTCATGGCTTCTAATTGATGTGGATTTTAATTTTTCTGTGTCTTACACGTGTGTGGAGACTGGCTGAAAAGTTGCAGAACTGGTCAGTGTCTTCAAAGACTTTATCTTTCAAGTGACAGCGCCTGACAATGTGCAAATACAAAGCAGCAATGGTGAGGGTTTTGTTTTTAAGGTACACTTAACTGCAAACAAACAAAAAAGATTCAAGCCAACCATTCCTATCACAAGCTTTCTGATGATTTATGGTTTACCAACGGAGCAAGGTTACACAACACTGCATGCCTTCAGATGCATTACTTCAGCTAGTTGAGATTTAATTAAGATCACAGCCTCTAAAATCCCTGTCAGATGAAAATTCTGAGAAGACAATACACTATATATCCTCATGCAGAATGTCCCCATTCCATCCTCTGGAAAAATACGAGTTAATCTGTGTTTCTATGGCCGCAACAAAAGTTCTCTAATTTTGTTTTCTTTTGACACTTCAGTTGTTTTCTGTTATATGTCATAAGATCATTCCTTTCCAAGGAGGGAAGAAAAAAATTGAGAGTGAAACGTGTTGCAGAAAATGCACTTGACATTATTATACAACATTATCATAGCTTAGCTATGTCATCACATTTTCATATAATCAGCCCAGGCTTGGAAGAGTTTCATTTAATGAAATATGTTTATTTAAAAACACAACACAAACAGGAAGCCGAACCTCCTTGAATTACTCAGATTAAATAATTGATTGACATGCTATACTTCTCATTTTCTTAACTGACCAACTTTTTTATCAGATGAGCTGCACAAGAAAAGAAAGTTCTTAGGGCAAACAGAAGAATATAAAGCCCATTAGTTTCCCTCTGTAAGTAGCCCATAGTGTAAAAAAAAATCTTGAATAGTTTTCTTATAAATTGGTCTGAAAAAAATTATTGGTCCTGGCTGGGTAGCTCAGTTGGTTAGAGCATCATCCCGACATGCCAAGGTTGCCATCGGACCCCTGGTCAGGGCACATGAAAGAATCAACCAATGAATGCATAAATGAGTGGAACAATAAATCAATCAATCTCTCTCTCTCTCTCTCTCTCTCTTCCCCCACCCTGTCTCTATAAAATCAACAAATAAAAAATTAAAAAATGTATAATCATGTGTCCCTTCGCATAGACCAAAGTATTTTCATTTGCATCATGTTAATATTTGCTGCTTATCTTAGGCCTTAGAAGTGACAGGTGCTTGCAGTCTGGCTCTTGACAGGCCACTACACAAATAAGTGTCTTGCCTGAAAGGGCTAATGCAGTACTAATGAACAATAAATCAACTTTGATTATCAAGTGTCAGCCCAGTCCGTTCTCAGTTCAGCTCTATCACATCCCAGAATAAGTCAGTCAGGTCTCTGGGTAGGCAGTCTGTATTTTGGTTTCATTTTTACACACTTGTCACTAAAATGTGTCAGGCAGTAACAAAGAATCCCATAAAATAGAAGTAGGCCCTTTTTCAATTTATGCAGAGGGTACCAATTTGGAGAATGTGCTTCTGTCTTCACTTGATGTACTTAGTGACGAGGCAACATTCAAGAAACATTCTTTTAAACAACAGCAGCAACACATCAAATCCAAAACTAAAATCTTAATGTGATCATGTTTGAGGTCTTTGACAATGACATCCTAGCTTGAACACGTTAACACATAAACCATCTTTGACTGCACACACATTTCTCTTGAAAAATCTATTACAAACAAACAAAGCAATACAGGGCTGCTTCTAAAATAAAAGCTTCACTTGATTTAAACAAACAAACAAAAGGCCCCTTTAACACTGACTTCCAAGTGATAAAATAAATGTAACATTTTTTTTCTTAAGCAGATTAGTCACTGATAGTATGATTCACATTTCCTGTTACCAGGCTTCATTTCCCCCCCAAATGTGTCACTTTCAGAATGTTGGAATCTATGGAAATTAGGTGATTTGTATTTTTAAATTGGCTTGATTAGAATATTTGGTTCGGGTGGACAAGAATAAAAAATTATTAGGTATTTTCCTTAAAACTGGCAGGCCTTGAAGGAGTTAATCCCAAAGAGGAAGAGTCTATACGTACTTTGCTCTGAAACTTTACCACCCACTTCCTAAAGATCCTCTTTCCCATCACAACACTTGTGTGTGTGTGTGGGGGGGGGGGGGGGGAGGACTCTCCTTTCCATTGACCGTCTTTCAAGCAGTTTTGACAGCTGAGTTTGCTACATTCGGATGGGAGAAGGCCATTCCTCACTCAGCTGCACGTCCTCTCCGAAACGCCTCTCACTGCTTAATTAACCAGCGAAGTAACGCGACAGTGGCTGAGACCCACAACTTGCTGGAGTGCCCCTTCATCAGCCTGCTTCGCTGTGGGGCTTTATTCCTCCCCTTCCTCCTCCCTCTTTCCCCTTCAATGAACGTAAACTCCATCAATTTGAACAGCTAAACTGAATATAGCCTAGACTGAGAGAGAAACAACTATCAAAAGCAAAGAAACAGCCACGGGTTACACTGAGATGGAAAGCGCCTTGTATATATCACACTCTAAAAGTGACACAGATCACACCCCAGATACGTCCCCCGCATGGAGGTATGGCGAGGGCTTTTACCAAAGTGGCTGCATGAAGGCCAGACCCGCAAAGCATGAATCGCGAACGAAAAGGAGAGCGCGAGAGCCGCACAGGCAGGACTTTCTCCAACTCGCAACTACATCCCACCCAACAACGTTTAAAAGGAGGGAGAGCGAGAGAGGGTGTCTTCCCAGGACGCACAGGCCTGTGGTTCCTTCCCTCCTTTTCATCCCTTCCCTCGCCTCCGCTTCCACACCGCAACTCCCACCAAGTTGGTAAACAGCGATCTTTGCCATTATCTTTTTTTAAAGGCTCAACTTAGAACCGCTCGGGCGCTCCCGCCGTCCGCAGCGACACCCCGGGAAGCTGCCCGGTGGAGCCCGGGCTACGAGCGCAGACCACCAGATCAATCACAGGGACCCACCTGACACTGTCCATGTAGCCGCCGGGCGCGCGGAGCCGGTGCGGATCTGGGCGCCGGGGCCCGGCGCGCGCGGGCGAGCGGGCGAGGGTCCGGCGGCCTCGGTGCGGCGCACTGCACGCGCGGGCGCTCGGCTCGCGGGCTGACACACGCGCCGCGCCGCGCCCCCCGCCCCGCCCGTTCCGCCAATCACAGCCCGCCTGCGAGCGCCGCGCCGCGCCCTCCGCCTCCCACACAATGGGCCCCGCGCCGCCCGGCGCCCCGGTTCGGCGCGGCAGGTGAGCCTCGCCTCGGCGCGGCCCGGCTCGCTTGCGCTTGGCCTGCCGACCCGCCTCTGCCCGGAGTCCGGGGACGGCATGCCCGCACCCCCGCGGCCGCGGCCACCGGTGGCGTTGCGTGTCTGCTGCGTCTTGGAAACCGACAAAGAGTTGACCTCACCTTCCAGGCACGACCGAGGGGCACCGGAGGGGGACTGGCCGCCGGGCGCACGCTACACGCTCATAGCAACTGCTTGGAGCCGGGAGGGCGCGGGCTCTAAGAAGCGCTTTCCTCGAAAACGGCCTTTGCAAAAGAACTTTCGCTTCACGTGGACTGTTTCACCAATCTTGGGCCTCTCTCCCCCCTTTTTTCCCTCTCGGGCTCGCCAAAGTGTGCTGGTGCGGGCACAGGGCTACCGTCCAGGGGCAAGTGCATGACTACCAAGGTGCCTCGTTGCTGCATCGAGTGGCTTCCCATCGATAATGACAGCTGCTAAAGAAGGCAACTGACACAGGTTCCTTAAGAAATAACTCTTTAAATTCCTTTCTTATTTATACAGCAACAGCAACAACAAAAGCTACTCTGCATAGACACGTTAACATGAACTCTATCACAAACAGCCACTGGTCTTTAATGCTACTTAAAGCTGAGTACCGTGTTTTGCAAAAAGTCACCACTATGCTAAGCTCTGTTGGCTGGACTGACACGGCTTAGGTGCCAGGTCAGTTTCTTCAATTTTGGCAGCTCTAGAAATTATTCACCCTCTTCAACTTTAGAGAAGAACCCCTTGGTCTATTCTTAAAGCACAAACAAATCATTTTTATTATTTTTCTCAAAATATTTCAGGAAAAAGTAGTACATCAATATTACTTATTTTCCTTTCATTAAGAAAGCAAGCCACAAATCCTAACCCAGTAATTCTAGATTTACTTGACAGTATTTTTCCACGTCAGGTGCCAACAGGAAGGTTACTACTATGAACCAGAAAACATATTGATAAAATTTCCAATCAAGCCAATGCCTGAATTTCAATAAGGTCAGAAGGGGAGCAGACAATCCTCCCACTAAATTATCTGCAAAAGAGTAAAGCACCCATGGCAGACGCTCTCCACCCTAAAGTGTATCTGTATCAGATAACAAATTTATTAATGGAATTTTTCCCCCAATCCTCCCATGAATATTCAATAGAGAACCTAGGAAGGTCTCTTTTAGGGAGAGGGACCTTAAATCTGCCCAAATTTACCATGAATCACAGAATTCTGACTCTTAAAAGAGACACACTCCTCTCAGAGGGGCTGGCAGGGCCCCAAAGACAGAAAATAAAAGTACAGGAAGTTCTCTTCAACCAATGCACAGTGAGAAAGTGGAAATGCTCATTTCAAAATACACATGTGATTTTTCAAAGGTATTATAATTATTTTTAGGTTTAATGTCTGTGGACAAAATTGGAGTGCACTTTGAATATGCAATTTATTTTTGAAAGGTAAGTTTATCATGAGGCATCCATAAAACTCATGCATACTTTTACAAGTTGGACTAACTGCCTCTTTTGCAGGTCTGTGTTTATCAGTTAGGAGTCTCCAGAAGCATTAAAACTAACAACAAACAAACAAACAACAAACATTACAGATGTTTATGGCCCGGTTGTGGAGATGAATCTTACACAGAATAATCAGAGTGATGCAATGTGGCAGTTACAGCACTAAGTTGTGTGATGTTTGCTTTAAGCACATGGGACCACAGAGAAGGGGAAGATCAGTGGGAGCAGGAGAGGTCTGGGAAGGTCACTCGGGGTGGTGGTATTTAAAGGACTGATGGTTGGATAAGAGGGAGGTGACAGTATGGAGAGGGATGTGGCTTCGCAAGCTAACTCAGAGGCCCTCCCTGCCTACTCTCCAAACATGATACAGTGAGTCAGAGACTATTTCCAGGCAAGGAAATGTACCATCAGTGACAGACCTGAAGAAGCTGTATATGTCCAGGACATTTTGATGAATTCTGGGTGCTCAGGATCCCCTTCCACATGGGTCTACCTAGACTGTTCCTGGGATGCACTGAGAACTGGAACCTTCCACCGCTGGAGTACAATATAAAATGTTAAAACTTACAGTGACTTGCCTTGGCCAGGTGGCCCAGTTGGTTGGAGCGCTGTCCCATACACCAAAAGGTTGCAGGTTCAATTCCATGTCAGGGCACATACCTAGGTTGCGGGTTTGATCCCCAACCAATCAATGTCACTTTGTCACATTGATGTTTCTCGCTGTCTCTCTCTCCTCCATCCTCTCTCTCTCTCATGTTAATAAATATATCCTCGGGTGAGGATTAAAAAAACAACAACAGTGACTTACAAGACTTAGTTAACACCATTTACTCATCACCCTGAGGGCTTTTGGGAAAGGCTGGGTCAGAAAGGCCCAAAATAAAAAAGACATTTGGGTTGGGGGTCTGTAGAATGGGTTATTCAGCCATAGAGTCTCATTTAGTTTTCAAAACTTGAATAGAAATTGCAATCCCCATTTTATCCAGGAGGAAACTGAGATTCAGAAAGGCAAAGTGATTTATTTTCACACCCAGCACCACAGGCCCCATGGGAGAGCAGATACTGAATAAAGAAAAAGAGAGGCCATGATAACATAAGATGAATATGGGAAGGGGGGGCTGATGTTTAAGAAAGAGTGAAGGACATGCCAAATATGGTACTGAAAAATATTTTTGATGCCCACATCCTAACACCCATAACAGATACAGCCCCTGTTCAAACACCACATATTAAGAAACCTATCAGTTGCTAAATGAGTCCATTGTGCAGCTGGCTGTGTACTTAAGAACAGATTACTATGATCCTACCCCAAACTCTAACCAGCAAATAACACACCTGGGACTAAAATTATGTGTTATGTTAGGTTCTGCTGGGCTTTAGCCTTGACCACAGGAGAATGTGAAAGGTTTACTGCCCATCTGAGCTGAGCATGAAGATAAGATGTATTTTAAGGGAACAGTCAGGAGGAGTGCCAGGACATGATTCCCACACACTGATGAGCGACGAGGAACCAGTAGTGCTGTCTGGCCCACATGCTCCAGCTCCAGCTGAGGTGCTGCTTTGCTAGGAGCTGCTTGGAAATAACAGGAGAAAGACCCGTGAATGGACATTGGCTCATATATTTCTAGCAACACTGAGAGCGGGAGACCTGCCCAGATAAAGTCAGTTATGGTACCATGTTCTCAGAGGAGGTGACTGCAGTTTCTGTTGCCAGGAAGTTGATTTGCCAGTCAGTGAAATAACAATTGATGAATAATTTAATGGGTCGAAAAATCAACTACATGATTAGAGGCCAAGACCTTCATTCAATTCTCCATCTTCTTCCAAACAACATTTGTGTTAATACTTACTTCCTCTCCCTTTTCCAATTAATATGGTGGAGTATCCAGAACATATCCTGAAACGAAAACTTAAAGCGCCATGGCAAACACGAGGCCCGTGGGCCGAATCTGGCCCTCCACCTTGTTTCTACCCGGTGGCAGCACCGAGCTGTCGCTTAACTGTTAAGGAGTAGTCACGTTTACACAGTCCTCAAATTACATTTGGCCCTTTGAAGGTAACTATGAGGCTGATGTGGCCCCTGGTGAAAATGAGTTTGACACCCCTGACTTAAAGAGATCTGATCAATGAATCCTGTTGCTAGAGAGAAAGTGCTGAAATAGGAATTCAAAATTTAAGCTCCTTGCTCCAGTGAGGGCTTGAAGGCTGCCCAGAGCATCGTTTCTCTCTGGTAGGAGCCCTGCTTTCCCATTTTGGACCTCTCCAAAGAATGCCAACCTACAGCCGATTAGTTATTAGAGTGCAACAGCCATACCCAATTCCTAAGACTTGGGCATTAGTCTTCAAGGATCCATGGTTCCTTCTTGATTTACACAGCAATTTTACTTAAAAAACATACATCAATACATCATCCATGCGCAGGCAGTTAAGGCGGATAGCTCCTTACTGATCCTGTGTCTGTTGTTGTGTGTTGAAAATAAAGCTACTAATTATGCTGCTTTTCCTCTGTACCTGCTTGGCCAAGGGAAAAGACTGAGTGCTCACTGTTCTACAGGAGTTTAAATTTCTCTTTACGACATCTTCCCAACTGCCACAAGCATCCTCACTTAATGCAACATTTTATAATGCCAGTGTTCCCGGTTCACTTACATATACATGGTGTGCCATGTCAACCTTCAGGTGACTTATGAATATCATGGGTGTATAAACTATTTACCTCCCCACCTAAATCTCTCACTCTCAATGTAAAGATATTAATAAAACATCTCTACTAAACAAAATCGCATATGGAAAAGAAAAACAGTAACATTTTTTCCTAGGTCTACATTTGTTTGACAGTAACATGATAAAACTATACATATATATATATATATAACCTGTTGTTTTAATATAATGTAAAATACTTTACTGAACTGCTTCTACCATAGGTTAGAGTGGATTACACTAAAATGAACAGTTCTCAAAAAGGTGCATGTTTTAGAGAAGGAAGGCATTTCCCAAAGAGTGACAACATTTATGGCACCTACATGCAAACCCTCAATTTTAAGCATAACCAGAACTGGGTCACTCAAGGGGAAAGAAAAGATGAGCCATAAGGGATTAAATTACATTTGAATTTTTTTAACGTTTAATTATGTAGAAATAGCTGAGTATCAGATAAAGGCAACTGGCCACCTTTATTGAGTAAAGTCAGCTTTTCCAGAGACCTGTCGAGTGCAGCAAGCCTGCTAGGGGCAAAGGGGGCGCGTTCCAGCTCGCCCTGAGAACAGGGCTCACAGGTCTGCCTCCCAGTCAAGGCCACCCTTCTGTGACCCCAGGTGACACACCCTCACGTCAAAATCTTCTTTACGCCTGCCCTCTGCTGGTAAAGCAGCCAGGATTAGGAAATTTCAACTCCTTCAATTTATTCGAGACAACTTTTAAAAGCTATAGAGATAAAAGAAATGTAATGAACTGTTAACTGGAATATATAAATTAAGACACTTTAAAATGGGGGAGGGTATGCGGCTGGTGGAATATGGCACTTTAATGTAAAAACGCACATTCGTCTATTCTATTGCCTACATTCTCACGGCAGAGCAGTGCCAAACTCTGTATTTTAGCTCACCAAAGAGAACAACCTGTATTATGTTGGGCACCTTGCCTTCTCTTTTGCTCACTCTCCAGGGAGAGCATGTCGGCGCATTTTCAATAAAACACCTTCTTAGCAGTAAAGGGCCACTGTTCCCATTTCAATGGTCCCTAAGGTTTCATGACACAGTATATTTAACTGACTCGCAGATCAAGTTTTCCTCTGGCATTCATGAGATCCACATAAAGGGGAGGAAAAAAAAAAAGCCAAAGAAGACCTTTAGCCTATGCGTTGTTGAAGTAAGAAAGCAGTCAACTTTGAGATTGATTAGCAGGGCATGGCTTACACAGAACAGGGTGTGCTCCTGTGCCTGCCCAAACTACCGGAACCAGGCCAGCCTGCAGGAGGGCTCTGGGCTTTGGGGGGAATTTTCTGCAGCAGTAGCAAGGGGTGAGGCGGGATTTAATGGTGCCAGTCCCATCCTTGTCAATGGGAAGCCGGAGGCCTTATAAATCCCTGCATACCACTGCAGAAATGTATCTCCAAGACAGGAAAATGGGGCTTAGTGGTTGCAACCTCAAAATCATTGGGAAGTAGCACTCTTGACAGTGCTTTAGATGCCGAGTAAATGCTCTTATAAAGAACACCCAATCCAGCCGATAATAAATCTTACCCGGGGAAGCCTGTACAGGGCTATGCAATCCCCTCCAAAGATAATTACCTTCCACACTGTGTGGCATAGAAACCACTACACAGAAAACATTGTCTGGGGCATCATAGATCTCTATGAATTTTCCTTCCGTAATAGTCACGGGTCTCTCTCTCTCTCACACGTGCGAGCACACACACCCCCCCCACCTTTAAAAAAATCCATACAAAAATCCAAAGATTTGTCTTCTTTTGGAGAGAGAAGGTATAAGGCTAGTCCTTGGGGGATGGGAGCAGCGGGCTGGGGAGGGTGATGTGCATAGCACTCAGGAACAGAATCTGAAGCGTACATTCTACAAACAGTCCCAAAGTGGGACTCACCCAAAAAAACAAATAAAGAGGTATTTTGAGCTTTTCTAGTCCAAGGTGGCCTCCAGCAGTGTCTATTTAACCCTGAGATGAACAGGAGTACTAGATATGACATAGAGTTAATGACTCTGTCATGAATAAATAGTGTAATTGCAGCCAAGTCACTTCAACTCTCTGAGCCTACACACTTCATCTAAACAAAGAGAAACATGAATGAAATACTCTATGGTTTCTTTAACAACAACAATAGTAGTAACAACAGCAATCATTACTGGCATCTTATTATGTACCAGGTACACATTTCACACTAGCAGAGGACTAACCTCTAGGTATTTTCTTGCTTTCAATTAAGGTCCTTTGTAAAACTACCAGGAATATAGTTTAAAGTATGTATATACATAGAATTTTAGAGCTCGAGGATCTTGGACACTCTGATCATGCCAATGGTAAATCAGGGAACAGAGGAAGGGAACAGAGGAAGTACTTTTTGGAAAAACAACTCAAAAGCCCTTATTTTGATCCTCTCTAGGTCACAGACTGTGAAACATCAACAACTTGTGGCCCAAGAGAGTCACACACCATGCTTAAGTCTGCTGCACTGAGCTGCAGCCTCCTGAGTCGCAGCCTTAGATGAGGCCTCTAAAACTACCTGACCATAAAGTACCTTTATGTTCTTTCTCCTTGTGATTGTTTTCTCTTTTCCTTAACCACCCAAGGTCTTCTCCTACCACGCCTGCTCCCACCAAAATGATGTTGATTTCTGGTCCCCCTCTCCCAGTCATTCTGCTGTTCTATCTGTTTCATTTTGGATAGGACACTGGAAAGTGAAGAGTTTATGCATCAGGTGGCCTCTGGTTGGCTGTGGCATTTTCAATTGAGGTTGACGCCATAGGTAATGTTTACGTTGGATTTCAAGGAAAATTGGGAAGGAAGCATAGATTCCTTTTGAGATCCAGTAACTCTTGAGAAAATGAATACGGAAATGTACACAGTGCAGCTTGCAGGCCAATTATTTATCTTTGTCACTTTGAATGGCCTTTCATTCCTCATGAGGAAAAGCAGTAGATGAAGCCTGGAGCTTTCAGGTCAGAACTTCCCTCTTTCCACACAAATAAGGCATTGTGTGTGAGCAATAGGACGCATGTCTAATTGATCTTAATTGCATTCAGTGGTGTCCAATTTTTTGAGATGGGTAAGGACACAACTATGTAATGTCACAATCCAACCGTCCAGCCCTTTGAAATCAGCTGTTTGGTTAGCTGTTCTCTGACACCCTTCCATCTCTTCACCATCCCATGGCACTACTAACTTGTTCTACCCTCCACTCTCTTCTCTCTCTGTCATGCTGCTTCTGACTTCCTGCAGGCTTGGCACACACACTGTTAACAATAGCAGGAGTCAATACCCTCACCTCTGGCTTCTGAAGTTGCAGAGCCACCCGTATACTATGTCTTCATTCTCACAATAACTCACAAAACAGGAACTCTAATATACCCATTGCATGTGGACTTGGGAGTGTGAGAGAGATGGGTTTGATCCAATCTTTGCTACTGACCAGCAAAGTATGTGAGTCACAAAAGTTCATTTTGTGTGTCTCCTCTCATCTACAAAGTGGGAGCAATGATCCGCCTCATAGTAGATATTTCTTTCATTGTATTTTGAGATGTGTGGATGTCAATTTTTAAACTCATTTTTTGATTTGAAAGCACTAGTGTGAATAACTGGTCCACGAATGGCAAGTACCTGGTCCACAAGTGTCCAGACCAGCAAAGTGTCCTGTTTTTAGTTGTTTGGGGACTAGTCTGAGGTTACTTGGCTGGTTAGTAAGAGCAGGGATGTGATTCTCTCCACCAGAGCTCAGTCTTCTACATGAGGGAGCCTCTTCATTACTGATTACAGACTCAGGTGACTTGAAGATAATAGCTAAGCCGGTCCTGGGAAGAGGATGGCTGAGAAATACAGGACATATTTATTGTGTGCTCACGATGGGTTTGGCACTTCCTACAATATCTCTTAAACCTTAAAACAACCGTACAAAGGAGGCATGATTATCCCACTTAATGGATGAAGAGACTGAGGCTCAAAGCTGACACTAATTATTCAATATTGCACAGCTAGTAAGGGGAGAACTGGGACTTGAATGACTCTCAGACAAGGCTTTTGTCCTATATGCTAAGCTGGGGATCAGGCTGAGGCTAGAACTGAGCCTGAAAGAACAAAGTGGCTGGTCCAGATTTACTCCCTTGGAAAACAGACGTAACCAACAGTCACTGAGTCATCAGCAAGAAACCCGAGATAATGCAAAGGTAAAATTCTGATATTCTCTGCCTCTTACAAGAATCCGCCGTGAAAACCCTAGTGGAATGTATGAATATGACATTGCCTGTGCATCTGTGAGCACCCACAACCAGGCTGGTAGGGTTAGGGACTGGGACATGTGCTCATGCGTCCTCTGGAGTTCCTTCTCCTTGATCAAGGAGTTTCTCACACTCTCATCTCCATTTCTGAGAAGAGAGAAAAACATGGACAGACAGACAGACAAGCAGACAGACTTGTCTCTTCATCTCCTTCCAACATGTTACTGAGCACCAAGCAGTGGCCTAGGAGCTCTGGCCTGGATGGTACCGCAGCTCTCCTGGCAACACACAGGCTTAGGTGTAAAGACGAAATGTCAGAATGATGGAGCTTATTTTGTCCCGTATCATTAAAGTCACCCAGACAATTTAGTGTGGTACCTGTGGAGAGAGACTGCCATGTGTTCTAATTTTGGCTGTACTGTCTTCTGACTGTACTTTTGGTAAATTATCTATCTCAATGTGCTCAGTTTCCTGATCAACAGGAAGAATTAATCCTAGTAACTCTTATCGAGAGTAGTTATACAGATTAAATGAAATTTACATGGGTCAGTCAGTGCCTGGTATACTGTAAGTACTTAAATGTTTCCTAGTGTTATTATTGTTGGCTCCCATGACTTTTTCTTCAATCTTCTCCTTTTGTTATAATAAAATTTCTGAGGGCAAAATGTTTACTTACTCACTGAGATGCTTGTTTTTTGTGAGTTAAGTATTATGGATCCTAACTTTAAAACTGAACTACACAGCTGCTTTTCATCCAGTGAATCTCCACAGTGGAAGAAGATATTTGGTGGGTTTGTTTTTAAATCCAGGCAAATGAGGCAGCCCCACTTTCATGTCCAAGTTACAAGGTGTGTCACTGTTACTGGCCTTTCATCACTTGGGTATGTGAAGGAGTCTGATGTTTGTTGAAGTTGTTCTCAAAGACACACTGGGATAATCGAGCGGGGTTGGGGGGGGGGTTCTTCTCTGAATACCGAGAACATGGAAGTTGGCCAACATGAGACCTAATTTATGAAACCTGTGGCCTGAGTTTCTACAATATTTTGCTACTATTGTCTCTGGGAAGGAAAGCCTTTGGTGTAGTCCCAGCTACCATGGCTTCAGAGTGGACTCAGTGTACACTCAAGCAGGTCATGTTTAATGACCCAATGAACTGATTTAGGATTCCTTTCAAAGTTTCAACATTCACACTACTCAAAGTAAGGAATGGGACTCTTCTAGTGCTCACAAAACACGTGGCATGGAACCAGCAAGCATCTGATCATTTGCTGAATTAGAAAAGAGAAAGACACCCAGTGGAGGGAGTAGAGAAGAGGGGCTCATTCCTTGGCCTAATGGGACAAGAGGACTTCTAAAATAAGACAAAGATTATGTTGAATATTTAAGGAGAGTGCTCAGCCAGGTAGTTGATCCAGGAGGGTGGGGACACATATTTCAGCTAGGGGAACAGACTGTGAAAATTTTCACATGGGAATTAACGGGCCATAACACCGGGGGCTCTGAACGACTTAACAAGGCTGGGCGATTACAATGGGTGCTACACCTCTTTTCCTTTGAGATGAAAAAGTTTTTCTTCTTTTCCTCAATTTCCTATCTCAAATATGTATTCATCCCTTCCTTTCCCCCTGCTTTCTGTTTCTCTCTGTTTTTGATCCATATTGTGTCGAGTACTTAACTATCTCTCTTAGCCTTGACCTCAGCTAGATCAGACACTCACACACTTCCCCCCAAGTCTGCAGACTTTGATGTTATTTATTTCTGTCCTGACAAGCTCTTAAACCTAGGATTTCGATCTTTCTGACCCAGAGTTTTAGACTCAGTGCATGTGTGATGTGTCTCTGCAGTTTTTTGGAGGGTGAGCCTATTAACATACAACCAGAGTTTGGAAACCACTAGCGTAAAGTTAAGGAGCATGGAGTCAAAGATTAAATATTTGAGCCACCAACGGGGTGTCAGAGAATGGACACATTATACAGTTAGGTAGAACAAAAGCGTGAAGAGGATTTGCCTGTGTATAGGGGCAAACTTACAAGGTATGAAGGACTTGTGCACTATCCCCCTGGAGAGGAAACAGAACAAAACCAGTGCAGTCAAGACCTCCACTCCCATATCACTCCCTCTCTGCAGTAAGGCTCCAACTGCAGAACCAGGAGGTCTAGTCTTAGTGTGCTTTCTCCAAAGGCAGCTGAGCTGTGCTGGGGGTAAAGGTGGCTCTTGTTAATTTTTATTCACTGTTCCTTTAGGACTAAGTGAGGGGCAGGAAGGACAACTAAAATCCTGTATCGTTCCATGGAACTTAATGTTATATAAAAGGAGAAAGAGGCCACAAGAAGTCTAAAGAAAAAGTACTCCTCAATTAGGCAAAGCATCCTCCTCAAAAGAAAAACACACATAAACACATGAGAGAGCGGAAGAAATCACTCCACTAACTTGACCACTTTACCATCCATGGCACTGAATTTGGGATGGAGCCACTTCCCTAACTTCCTACACATCTACTGTCTATGCCAGCCATTTTAGCATTCCATCAAATATGGAATTAGTTCACCAAGTGTCAAAAAGAGTGCCCAGTACATAACAGCCCCTTAACAAAGACGAGATGAATCTGTAAACAAATAAACGAGTTAATGTTCTCTTTCCCTTTCTTCTTCCTTTCTCTCTCTCTCTGTCCTTCACTTCTCCTTCCTCTGCCCTACCCCCACGCTCCCTTCTTCCTTCTTCCTTCCTTCCTTCCAATTTCATTTATGTTTCAAGCACAGATTTTTTTTAAACCCTGAGCTCCAAGACATGAACTCTGTACTCTTTCTTCTCTCTGAACTTGTAATACACAGCAGAATGCAAATGGAAACATACCCCAGTCCATGGTAAACTGCAGCGTCTCTATAGGTAACATGTATATATATGCAGGGTAAGAAAAGCATCTCTATACTGTCAGTTAGGGGCTAAGATCTTGTTGGTGACCTCATACGCAAAAAATGCATTTGTATACAGCAATCAATGATCAGATTCTTTGACCAGAAAAAACCCCCCAAAAAACTGAAAACAAATTGACTACAACTGTGAGTCAATTTAGATTTTACAACTGAGTGAACTCGAGTCACTAAGTCCAATACAACAGTATCTACTAAATGTAGATGGCTATCCAGATTTTTAAAAAAACTTATGTATCTTCCATTTGTCTTGTCATTTGTCCACTGAAAAGAATCGTGAATGGAGATAAGACTGGAAAGGCAGGAAAAGCAGTTTCCTGAGCTTCTGCCCACACCAGAACACGCTGCATCTGGCTTTCACTGTTCAAGGTGTCTGCACTCCATACTGCTCTGCCTGTGGGGCCTCTTGACTGATGCAAGTAAGAAAGAGAAAGATTAGAGGAAACCTATGGGAAGGTCACAGTCCACATACTTCAGTGGGGCCAGTGAAGAGTTACAGCAGCAACTTTAATCCTTTTCTTCAGAATCAGAAGACTTAGAGCTGGCATGACTTGTGTACTTCTCTCTTTTTGTTACCTGGATTCTGGGAATTACAGACTTAGGGACCAAATTAATTCCAAAAGCTGATGCTACTCAACCATGTACCATAATAAACTCTGACCCTTCCTACCACAGCCACACTGTCTTGGTGTTGTCCCTTCCCCTTAAAGCACGGAATTGTTTGTTTGTTTGTTTTTAAGCACGTAGCCAGCATTTGATTTGTGATATATCTACAAGGCCTTTCACTCTGGTCTTCACCACAGTCTCCCTCAAATACAGCATCCAGAAATGAGCGTGGCAATGCTGGTTCCAACTGACCAATCCAGAGGTCAGGGCAGAGCCCCAATTCCTATCTCCTATTATTGCAGTGAGGGCCCTCCATGCCACTGCCCTTGCCAGGTCACATTGGCTCCTACAGATTTCACAGTCACACCCTAACTGTCACATGAGCTACTGTTGGAGCTCTCCACTCCACACATGTGCAGTGGTCTGGGCCTTGCTTTCATTCTTATTTAATATCTTTTTCATTTTGATCCAGATTTTAGCCTGCTGTGGTCTTTTTAAAAAGATTGTTTGATACTTCATCTTTTTGTCACCTCTCAATTCCTCAAATCACATCAATCTGAGATGTACTACGCTTGGTTTCTAACTCTGTGTATTCTGATGCTGCACAATACCTACCTGGAGTGCACTGTAATCATCTGACAACGGCCACGGCTGGCTTCATGCCCAGGGACCACCTGTGCCACACTGAAAGTACCAGGAGGGCTAGGCATAGCCTCAGTGCGCGTTCCTCCTGCCATTCTCACTTGCACCTAATATGGTGCTTCAGAAACGACTGTCTCAATGCGTGAATGAACAAACTTACTTAATCTATGCCATAAATCAGTGAAGAGATCAGTGTAGATTTTATAGGTGGGGAAACTGAGGTTAAATAACTCAGAATTAGGATCCTGCTACCAGAATTTAAAAATAGTGTCTCGAAAGGTTAAATGACCTATAAAAGATACACTAATTACTAATTGCAGAGCAGGACCCCCAAATCCAGTTTTGTGCCTCTTTTTCATACATCTCACTAGTGTGGGACACACCTTCCCCATCACCTCCCCAATCACCTCTCCTACCAGCTTTCTTTTCTCTTCTCTGCAGAAATAGACATGGCTCAAGAAATTTCCAAATTAAAACCTGGCAAGGTTTCTATATTCTTTTTTCCTAAACCTATAAATCAAAATTGTCTAAACAGGTCACAAATGTTCCTCGGCGATATATTGGGAAAAGTTCTGATTTATGGTGCTGGTAGAATAATTTTAAATAATTATATAAGAGTTTAGAAAAATGCAATTAACACCTTTACAAGTTTTTTGAAATGAAAATGAATCTTCGGAGATGACTGTTCCCATACATAAAGATAGCCAGTTAAAAAATAAAAATAAAGCTACGAGATGCAACCATGTCTAAACGACCCTGTGGAGACAGAGTACAGGAGCTTTTATTTTTACAATGAGAGTCCACTAGCATGACCACATTAGTGCATGCTTTAACTCTGACCCCTTATCACACAATAACAACACAATTAGCACACGTCATTACTGAACATCAAAATTAAATCACCAAATAAACATCTTGTTTCTATTCAGCCTCAGAGGATGCCTCTCTCCCTCTGTGCTGGTTCAACACATCCCACCACACTCTCCTTTGGAACACTGCAAATCCTCCTACCTGCTCTTGTAAATCTGGCCAGTGTTTTTTCCTTCTTCTTTCTCTTTATCTGTGATTCATCTCTTTCAAAATCCAACCTTGTACAGATGAAGACACTTCAAACATCCTTCCTTAAGCCTGACATCCCTGGGTACCAAAGAAAGGCTTATCATCTCTGATTTTCTTCTTGAAACTTACCAAGCGGTAGCAGTTATGGTTTCACTCGATTAACTAATTTCTCAAGCTCATTTAGGCTAACAACCCTTCCTCTTTGTCTTTCACTCAATATTCTTCACTTTGGCCCGTCTTCCCCATACTGTGTCCCAAGCCTTTATTTACCTCCATTTTCAACTCTGGATGTAGCCTAACAAGGCCATCTCAGTACTAAACTAATTTTTTGTCAAGTATGCATTGTTTAATGCTACCTGTTACTCATTTTTTTTCTAGATTTATCTTGGATTAGAACACTAAGCAACACTGCAGAACTTGACTTCCTACAGGGTTCTTTCAGATCCCATGGGAATCTGAAAAGTGCTGTGACACTCCATAACTTATACACAGAATGGTCCAATATCTCTCCCCAGTTCTTTCAACCACACTCACACTCAGTGACTACACAAAGAGAAACTCTCAGTCACTACCCTGGCCGTGAGAATGAAGAAAAACACTGAGAATCATAGGAACTTTGATCTGGAATAAGTTTAGAGATCATTTTATTCCCACCCCCTCATTTTCCAGATAAGAAAACTCATGCCCAGGGAGGAAAAATGACTAGCCAAAGGTCATGCATTTAAGTAGTTACTGGCAGAACCAACACCCGAATCCAAAACTTCTGACTCCTAATTAAGCATTCTTTCTATTGCCTCATACCACCTGGCAGGCAGGTAAATGAGGAACCAGAAAAACTACAACAATCAACCTCCAGCACAACACTTTGTTTTTGGTTGGGAGATACATAGGGAAACAACAGTCTTTCTGTATTTGTTGGAATCAGTACTGCCTTTTATTTAACTACAAATTATGAATGAAAAATATACTAAATTATTAACTTACTGAAGGCCCAGGAATGCCAAGAGTTAAGTCATCTTCCACTGTCACTCATCCACAATCCACGTAACTGTCTTTGGCCATTAACCTAGAGCTGAGCCATCCAATAGGGTAGACACTAGTAACATGCAGCTCCTTAAGTTTAAATTCATTACAATAAAGTAAAATTAAAAATTCAGTTTCTCAGTCATACTAGCCACATTCCATGTATCCAATAGCCAGTGTGGCTAGAACCTACCATATTGGATAGCAAACACATAGAACATTTCCACCATTGTAGAAAATCCTATCAGAGAAGAACATACCAGTCTATGAAATAAGCATAAGATGAAAATCACTACAAACATGAATTATAATTTTTCCAGCAATAATGGACTTGCAAAAATATTTTAGGCCAACTGTGTTTGGTTTCTGACGAGAAAAATTAGTCCTTGAAAGTTTATTTACACTTGTCTCCCAAGGTTTACAAGGTTTGGGATTGAATGCCAAGTTGCACCAGCTCGTGGAGATGATTTTTCCACTAAATTTGTTGACTGGCTAAACACTAACAATATTGTATACCTGACTCTCTTTAAGATGATGAGGGGTAAAATGTCTATACAGCTAAAAAGAAAACTGAAATACAACAACTTTACCCCATATTTATTCTGGATCTATGCAATTTTAACAGGCCCAACTTAGTCTATCCAGGAGAGTCAGGAGGGGCAAAATGGGTCAGTCCAAGTCAATCAGCGTATTCTCATTCCTCTTTCCACAGTGGTTTGGTTCAGGCATAGATGCCTTAAATCATTTAGTCAATTCAGAGTCTTGTTGGAACTATGGGTAAGAGATACTCTCTTTTCAGCATGGGTTGTTCAGCTATAAATATATGAATGTGGGCATCTCTGAGACCATCTTGCCTTAGCAAAGGGAGAACTTGACAAAGAATGAAGCCACCACAAACGCAGAACAAAAAACTGAGCCAGGTCAAGTTCTGGTCCCAGTTGTGTCTGAGGCCAGGCTAACCCTTGAACTTTGAAGTTCTGTGAGACAACAGATTTCCCCTTTTCTTCCCCCATCACTAGCCTGTCTAAGTTAGATTTTGACATTTGCAATGTGAAAAGGTTCTGACTATTACAGGTACTTCTTTCCACAAGGAGATTAGGAAGTAGTTATATTGATGCTTCCAATCAATCTGGAAAAGCAGAGAAAGATGGAAACACCAATTACAAAGCACATGATGGCAGTCGAACCTCATGTAACGTCATTGTGGGAGGGATTTCCCCAAGTCAACCCCAATTATACGTGAACTGTCCCAGCCACATATCAGTCACTAGGTTTCAACTCAAAATGTATGCATTTTTTTTTTTTGATCACCCAAATTTACAAGTTGTTGTTGTTGTTTTTAAATCAGGGTGGGTTTGCAAGATCATATTAAAATTCAATAAAGTGTCTTCTATTCACAAGCCCTGGGGATTTCTTCAAGACAATTTCACCATCTAAAAAAAATACAGAAAAATCCCCCCAAGGTTTCATGATGAAAGTCGATTTAGACTTCTTGGTCCAAAGGGTTTTCACTCAAAATTCTTTTAGTGTCCATTTCCACAAACCCTGAACTGACTCCCCATTCTTCAGTCTGTTTCTCTCCTTTTCCTGAGTTTGACATTAAAGTTTCACTTTTTTTTCTAGGTCCAATTTGCCAAATTGTGGCAATCATAATTTCAGAAAGCCTGACAATAAATACTATGTTAGCAACTATTTTATTATAATCGATATGTTCTAAGGAAGTACATTCTGTCATCTGGTGGCCCATTTCGCGATGTCCATTGTGCAAGCCATGTTGACTGAAACCACTCACTAAGATCAAGCTGTTTTAACAGATTAAATGCCCCTTAAATAATTGCTAATTTTTTAAAAAGACTTTGAATCCTTCTTTATAAAATGACTTTAAAAATTAATTATTGTTTAACTATAGATTTGTACATAAAATAGCTGTTCTCCATTAGTGCCTTCTGTACTTATTACATTCAATGATCTTGTAAAAATGCACTCATTTCTATGTTCTTTTGTTTTCTATCCAGCTCATCAACAGCATGGAGCTACTGTTTTCTCCCCTTTCACTTTTTCACTTCATTTCATTAATATTCAGCATTCCAAAATTTCATTTATTCTCCTGTTATGAAATTGTAGCCAAAGATTAGTGAGATCCTATGGCTTAAGATTTTTACTAATAATGAATATTAACTTGGTATTTTAAAGTCATCATGAACAATTCCATCAACTTCTCATAACATTATTAGCATCTTTTGTTAGGTGTGTGTCACATTCGGCGTCTCTGGCTGGATGGCTTCTTTTTTTTTGTAATCCTCACCTGGGGATATGTTCGTTGATTTTTAGAGAGAGAGGAAGTGGGGGGTGGAGAGACAGAAAGAGAAACACTGATATGAGAGAGAAACATCCTTCAGTTGCCTCCTATATGTGCCCTGACTGGGGATTGAACCTGAAACCTAGGTACATGCCCTGACCATGAATTGAACCAGCAACGTTTCTGGTGCCATGGGACAATTCTCCAATCAGCTGAGCCATCTGGCCAGGGCATGGCTGGATGTTTTACGTTCCAGTTTTCATTTCGTCCTTACCTTAAGCTTGTGGGGTGGGTATCATTTAAAGGCAATTTATAGACACCCCAAAAAAGTGAAAATATTAAATATCTTGCCTAAGGTCACAGTGGTCGGTCAGGTTTCAGACACAGTTCCCTGTGTCTCTAAAGACTGGACTGATTCTTTGGACTATATGGCCAATAATTCTAAAATTCGACCTAAACATATCATAGTGAAATCTTTCATAATTGTTTTCTTTGACGCTTGAAAGTAGTGTCTCATGTTGGCAGTTGGCCTTTTCCATCTTTTGTCCGTGGTCAGGGGGCAAAAGGAGAACTTTGCCCTCTCTGACTGTGCCCTGCAGTACTGGGTTTGCCCAGCTGGGATGATTAATTCCACATTAGAGATCTGTGAGCCTTGCCTAAACAAGAATCTTTTAATTCTCTCTTATGTGACAATGCAATACACCTATGTCATTATTATGCAATTTATTGAGATAAAGGTGTGTGTGTGTGTGTGGAAACTATTTAACAAATGTCATGCTAATTTTATTAACGGAGAACCTGGAATAGTTGCCTTTTGTAATCAACAGCATCTCTGGCTGACTGAGAGAAAAGGGTTGCAATCCCAGGCTGGAGAAGCCGTCTCCAGTCACTCCAAGTCAGGCAGTGAAGGGAGGGATTGAAATTCTGAGTTCTGTCTGGCCAGGCACTGTCCAAGAGTATGCCTCTCTTTCAAATCACGAGCAACATCTAAGGTGACCCTGGGCTGCAAACTTCTGCTGCAAAGCAAAGCAGGAAGCCGAGTTATATACAGTTAGAAGCTATTTAATTCCCGCATCACTTGCTTGCGCTGTATCCTAGTCTCAGCTATAACACGTTCTGCGGGTATTACAGGCTAGCTCTGGGCCCGGCAGTAGGGCATAGAATCTATGTATGCACAGCCACGAAGCATAAACATTCAGGAAAAAATAATGACTTCGGAAGCGCCAGGCACCCTACGCAAACAAGCTACAAGTGTGTTCACAGATAGAAACTAACGGCTGTCTACCCTAAAGGCCCCATAAGGAAAATGCAGTCACCTTTACAGTAAAATGCAACTTACTGTTCAACATGCTACGAACTGAGATGAAAGAGCCCAGAATGAATTTGAACAGAGAGCTCTTGCAGGACCTGAGATTTCTTCCGGTGAGTCCAGGCCATGTAAAAACATACGTATAGGTCCCACAGAGCATAAGAGCAAGGTAGAAAAGGGCTGCAGACTCAGTTTTTGTTGGGTGGGCCTGGGGAAGAGAGCTGTGTGACCTCCTACTGTGTCTCATTCTCTCTAAAGGAGCTTAGCAAAGTCAGAAATCTCATGTTGATTAACTGCAACCAAACAATACAGGTTTTGTCTGGCAAAGGTTATGCAACATATTCATAGTTCAGGTAAACAAGACTGGGCCTCCCCAGAGCTATTCTGACCATTTCCCGGAAGCAACAAATAAGGGCACACATTCCCAGTCAGTGTATCTCAAAATGACAACAAAAGCCATCCAAAGTTTCCTAGTGAGAAATGCTAATAGTATCGACAGAAGCTTAATAGTGTCTTTCTGAGACTTCTGTGGTTTAGCACTTTGTCAAAACAGGATACTATTTAAATTAAAATTTTACTGATTCAAGTTCAGAAAACCCCTGCTTTGCTGTTTTTTTATAACCAAATTCGTGGGTGGGGAAACTTTGACCTTTATTTTTTTCTTTTTTTAATGGTACCTTACATGGGTCTAAGAAGGTACTATATTTAGCAAGTTAGTTTAGGTGTCTAAGCAAGATGACTATCACTTTCTATGAATTACTGTACATATGAAATCAGGGGCTTGTTACATTATGCAAAAGCAACTCAAGTGAAACAAACAAAAAATATCTGTTTGCATACAAGTTTTGTAAAAATCTCTGTGGGGAGAAAAGGGGGAAATACAAATAGAATCACCGCAGCATAACTGTGCTTTCCACGCGAACCCTGTTCAGCAAGTCTTCTGAGAAGAAGACTAAGCAGGCACTACAAGACTGTGCTCAAGACAGCGAAGCCATATCGAACCCGAAGCCGCAGTGAGAACCCTGGTGCTGGGAGGAGACAGAGCCTCCTCAAACTGTGGAAGCACAGCCAAGGTAGTTTCCGCCTGGGGGCCTTTCCACCTGCTGTTCCCTCAATGTGAAATACTCTGCCCCTTCCCAGACTCAACCCCTTACTCAGTCAAGGTTTCTGCTCACAGGTCACTTCCTCAAAACAGTCTTCCCAGGCAGCCAGTATAACATGGGAGTCTCATCACCACTACATTAACCAGCGCTGTTTTCTTACTCGCTCCATCATTACATGACTGATTACTTTCTTTTCGCTTACGGTTTTGGTTTTAATGTCCCGTAAGAAAATAAGCTCCTTGATTTCAGGGAATTTAGGCCTCTGGTGGAGTGTCTAGGCTAATGCAGCCACTGAGTAATTTGTCAGATGTTGAACAGGGAATCTCATATTCTTCCCAACCTTTGACCTGACTGCTGACCTGGTGTGGCAGACACAGCCTTGCCAACACTGTCAAAGATCCTCAGACACTGGACTGGCAGTTCAACAGAAATACTGAGCTACTTATTTTGCCTCGCAATCACTTTGTGATTATTTTCTAAGGTCTCACGGGTTTGAGAACATGGAATCTCTCAGTGTTCAAGTGGGCAAATTTCAACACTAAAGGAAATTTGGAGAGCTTGAGAAAGAATCTAATTCCTCAAATATTTGTTTCTTCTTTTGTCAATCTCTCTTTTCTCATTAGTCATAGGAAAATCTTTTTTTCATTGCTTTTAGAGAGCAAGGAAGGGAGGGAGGGAGCGGGAGAGGGAGAGAGGGAGAGAAAGAAATATCGCTGCAAGAGAACAGCACTGACTGGTTGCTTCCGCATGTGGACTGGGGATCATACGTGTCCAGATCAGGGGCCACCTGCGCCTGCGCCTGCGCCTGGGCTGGGGACAAACCTGCAGCCCTTTGGTTATGGGACGATGCTCCAACCAACTGAGCCACACCAGTCCGGGCTCACAGGAAAATCTTTTAGTGAAGTGGACAATATTTTGGCCAATGACCTTGAACCAACAGTCACCAGTGCTCAGGTCACATGTTTGCCTTTAACCTTTTCTTCTGGCCAACACAGCTGAGGGCTGTGCCAGTGCGCGCACTGCCCTGGCCCACTTGTGCAGTGACTAAATAGGCCTGATGAGGAGGTTGGTATTGGTGGAAGCCAGCCTCTGAGATAGCCCCAAGGATTCCCACCATCTGGTATTCATTCTTTGTGTAGTTTCCTCTAACACTGGGTCAGGGCTGGTCTTTGTGAGCCGTAAATATGGCAGAAAGACTTGCATGCGATTTCCAAAGTTAGGTCACAGAAGACTTGGATCAATTAGGGGGAAGCCAGCTGTCCTGTTATGAGACTCTTAAGCAAACCCATGGACAGTTCCTCATTATGAGGAACTAAGGCCTTCTGCCAAAAGCCATGTGAACGAGCCATCTTGGAAGGAGTCCTCAAGCCCAGCTCAGGCCCTAGCCTCACATAGTAACTGCAATCTCCTAAGAGATTCTAGCCAGAACCACCCAGCTAGGCCACAGAAAATGTGTGAAACAATAAATTTAACACTGTTGTTTAAGACATTAGCTTTTGGGTTAACTAAAGAGTATCTGAACTTGCAAGGGAAAACGAGTCTCATCTTCCTAGTATGAACTTCCCTCCTATAGGAAAACATGCACTGTGGGAGTCACCCCTGCAGACCTGGTAATGAAGAGAGCTGAGGTCCAATTTTTACACGGGCAGCCAGTTGAAGGTGATATCAAATCTACCATCTGGATGCAGAAGTACAAAGAATCCAGAATTCCAAAATTCCTGGGCTCTACTTGGCCTGTCAGAGAATCCCACAGCCCTCCCCACTCTAAGGGGGACTGTTAATGAAGTTTTGGCCACTTAGAAAAGGTCCTGATGGCAGCCAGGCAGGTAACCGAAACACACACAGCAGCTTGTTTCAGGCCGTGGCAAAGCGGGAAGGAGCAGCACTTCTGAGCTCCAGATAACCACTGCTATATAGGAATGTTCTTTGAGCTTCTGATTTTTCTTTTTAGGGTAAGTTAGAAAATACATTTCATGGGAAAATTCCAGATTTTTTCATCTTTGCAGCTGGCACCACAAAATGTTAGAACGCCGTGCAAACACGAGGGTCTAGCCTGTTGACAAACCATCAGTCTGCAGTCCCCACTGGAGTTTATTTCTTGCTTCCCTCATTCTTCTACCATAAGTCTCAAAATTCCTATTCCCAAAGAGTTTCATTTCCTAAACCTTTTCTCACATATTCCTGGACAATTCCATAATTTTTAACAAAACATTACTGACCTGTTTGTATCAAAGTTGTCAGGATGGCTATTCGAAAACACTGCCCCTTTTTTTCATAAATGCAATAAATAATGTGATAATACAGAAGTGAAAGAACAGCGCTCTGCAGGTGCGAAGAAAACTGCACTTGGGGAAAAAGGCACAGGGCAGTGAAGAATAACAAATGACTCAGTCCCAAAGAGGGCAAAAGGTAAGCCTGACTAGAAGGCCTCAGCAAAAGACAACTTTAAAATTCAAGCTTCCCTTCCCAACACATCAAGACTCACAAAAAGCAAAAATTATGAGGCAATTAGAGTATTCCCTGATCCCCTTTGCACATCTGTAATTATAAAGTCAGTAAGAAAATAATTGTCCAAACTCTTCCTTAGAGTGGAGAGAGGAACCTGGAGGTGTTCAGAACGGAGGAGATCAAGCTTCACCCATTCTTCTCAGCAGGTGCGCTACCTCAACCATCACAAGAGAAGTAGATCGCTGTTCAGAGGACCTACTGGTGTGAAGAGCAGTTGATACATTTTTCGCTGGCTGTAAATCTTTAATTTATCTGGTGCACATGGAAGATGACAGTGTTAAGTTATGACCATTCTAAATGCAATTCACTCAGAAGCCCACGAAGAAATTGATAATCCCTGCTCTCTGCCCTTCTATCACTGTTGAAAATTCTCCATGAAACATAATTTCAATTTGTTTTTGTGTGCAGGTCTGCCTGGGATCTCAGAGGTGATAACCCACAACCAGTATCATAATATGGATTATTAGGACAAAGCTGCAAGAGTAAATATAACTTTGAGCACAACGTGTCAGATTCTCTATACATACATATTTTAACTTAATCCTCCAATATAAACTGAGTGGTAGGTATTTCAACCTTATAAAAGGAGTTCAGAAGTGAACCAACTTAGATAAGGTCATACAGCTAGTTAATGATGGTTTTTGAATCTGGGTTTATTTGACTCCAGACTCTTAACAACTAAGCTTAATATCCTCATCATCTCCTCAAGCTAAAGATTAAAGGCAATCCCAAGCTTTTCCCTAACTAATCAACATGCTGTTATTATTACTATTATTAATCTATATAAATATGATTATTAATCATATCAGTGTTGATAAAACAAAGATGAATAAACCTCATGCCTAGGTGGGATAGGTATGAGAAGCACAAGTATGAAAAGGACTTAGAAACAAGAAAGGAAGTTCAAGAATTTGGCTTTTACAAAGTTAACAGGAAGCCAGGGTATGCCAGTCTCAGCCCGGAGAGAGAAGGGAAGAACACGGAGCCCCTTGGGACACTAGCACAGTATCAATGGAAACTCAAGGTCATGTTCCTCCCCCTCAGATTGAGGAAAAGAGGAGGCTGGTCTGTGGGACCAAAGCAAACCTTTGATAGAAAGAAACTTTCAGAGGAAATGATTTAAGCTTTTTTTTGATGAAGCATATTTTTCAAATGCTCTTTTGAAGTTCTTATTTCCATTCCAAGTTTACACAAATAAAAATAATCATGTTTTCAACAGGTCTTGTGGATCACTGTGAAGGAGGGAATCTGGCTTGGTTTTCTTCAGTGAAGCTTCCAGGTCTTGGAGGTTTCCTCTTATTTGGAGGGAAAATTGAAGCTCCAGGAAGACATGTCCTGGAGATTACTGGGTAGTGTCCCGCCCTCACCGCAGTGCAGTAAAAGCAGCATGCAGATCATGTCATAAGAGGCAGGAGTCACATTTTGGAGATGTCTGAAGAGGCCACATTAAGAAACAACTTTTCATCTTTCACCAGGAGAAAATGTATTCTAAAATGTTTTAAAAGCAAAAGAAGGTACTAGAACAGCACTGTCAGTTATACAGCTTTCTATGACGATGGAAGTGTTCTCTACTTGCACTGGCTAAAATAGCAGCTAGCCACTGCCCACATGGCTATTTAAATTAATTTAAAGCGAAGACAATTTAAAAGTTCAGTTTTTCAGTTGCACTAGTCCTATTTCAAGTGCTCTGTTCCTTTATGTTTCCATTGTTCCCTATATTCACATCAGCTGGAGCATTTATTACTTCATCTTATTAATTCCCTCTGTGCAGTTTCCACTGTGATATAAGGACTAAGAGATACTTCTGCACTCCAGTATTAAGTAGGGTCCAGTACACAACAGGTACACAAAAAGTGTTAATGTGAATGGATGAGTAACTGAGTCATTCAGTCCCCTAGCCGAGCTTCATATTTACTTCCTAGAGGCCTTGCAGTCAATTAGAATTGCTATATCAATTCCACCAAATTGTAATATCAAATGAATCCTGGATCTCGATGAAGATACCTATATTAATGATAAAAAACGGACAGATCTTGTTGATGATGATGATTATAATAAAGACCAAGAATCTTCTCATGAGAATGCTGTGGTCTTGGCTCCCAAGGACTTTGTTTTCTATCAGTTTCCCTCGAGGTCCTGCCATGTTTCTTCCCAACATTAGATACAAAATTGTTTTATTTTTCATCTATTTTTCTCTGTAAAATGAGTAGATTGTTAGATATCCAAGCTTCTCCTCACAAAGATGTCCTGAAGATCAAACCCAAACTTTTAAATCAGAAACCAGCAATTTTTTTTTTTCTGTAAAGGCTAGACAGTAAGTAATTTAGGCTTTTGAGCGATAGCAGCTACAGAAATCTACTGCAAGCAGCCACAGTCAGCAAAACAGATGAGTGTGGCTCTGTTCCAGTAATACTTTATTGGTGAACACCAATATCTTCATTTGCTACAATTTCCATTTTTCATGAAATATTCTTCTTCTTCTGATTTTTTAATCTTTTTAAAATGTATATGGCTTGTAGTTTCTACAAAAACAAGCTGCAGGATTTGGCCTGCAGGCCACTGTTTGCCACCTTCTGTTCTATGGCCTGTTCCCAGTTCATACACTTCATACTAAAGTTCAAGGTCCTGAAGTCACAGAGCTATCCTGACACTGATGGAAACTAACCCCTCATCATAGACAGTTAGATACGCAAGAGCTGTATAGTCCAACAGCTCCAGGGGCCAAATGGGAGCCAGAGCAGGGAAGTGCTGGTGTCAAAAAGGAATGGCAGTGGGGGCTGGGGTGGGGGGGGAGAGAAGGAGGGGAAATGGCACTCTGGAGGGAGAGCACAACTCGTCTGCTCTCCCCGGCAGCAGTTCCAGCTGTTGTGACCCTCAGCTGAGCAGAGAGATGAAGGCTCAGTTGGGCTCAGAATCCTTTTATAAACCAGTTTTGTCCAGACTTCTGTCAGTCAAAGTCCTGATCTACATCAGGGTTTCTGCAAGCCCGTTCTTTATACCTTTGATCTGCAGTTACATTATCTTCAATTAAGCATTAATATATTGTGCATGGACTGACACTGTGTCACATAGAATGGTAAGGCCCCAGGAATACATTCCAAAGCCAGTATTCCAAATAGAGCTGTGTAGGCAGTGAAATATTTATTTTAAAATTCATTTGTGTACATTTAAAAAATTACTGCTTGCTAAATTTCCTTTGAAATGTCTGACCTGCTGTTTATAAGTCAAAAAATATAATCTTTTTTGTAGAACTCCAATTGGTAAATTGTACTAAAAGAAAAGTCAGATTGGCTACTTCTGTGAGACAATGGGTATTCAGAGCTCATGCAACTGGTGTTATCTTTAACAAAAAAATCCCCAAACGCACCATGAACCTCATGGGCTATGCTAATATAAGACTGTTTTACCTTCAATTAGTAGTCCAAAAAATTCCTAAAGACTAGCAAGGTGAAGAGCCTTCCATAAAAATAGAAAAAGTCAAATAAGACATGGATATGGTAATACAGGTGGAGGTATAGGACACCTAGTTTGTCTTTCTGGTTCCATATGAGTAGTTTTTACTTGCTGTATTTTGTAAAATGAGCAGAGCAGGTATTTGCTTAGAAAACACTGAGAAAAGAAAGGCCCTCGGTAAATACAGATTCTACATTTTAAAGATTTTATTTTTTTATTTCTAGAGAGAGGAGGAGAGAGGGAGAATGAGGAACACTGGAGACATGCCCTGACAAGAGATCACACCCACAACGCAAGCATATGCCCGGACCGGGAATTGAACCAGTGACCTTTTGCTTTGCGGTACGATGCCCAACTGAGTCACACTGGTCAGGGCTAGGCTCTACATTTTAAGTAACATTCCAGTTCCTGAATAAGGTATGACCCAAACTCTTAAAACCAGGTGTGACTCTGAGGTGTGGGCCAGTTTCAACACCTGAAACATATCCAAATGAATCTGGTAGGAAATCAAGTTTGTGACCTTGTGAGACTTACAATATTTCCAATTTGGGGTTGGCCTGGAAATATCATAAACATAGGTCCATATCATAAAAATGTGGTCTATAGGTAGGTCCATTCCAAAGCAGAAATTCATAATTGTATAGAGAAAAAGAGATAAGCTGCATATTTGAAACACCAGATAGATCGTCAGTATGTTACCAACTAGATGATTCTTCTTTGTCTTCATTCCCAGGACTTTTCAAGTGGACTCCAAGGTTAAAAGGGTGGGTGATCTATCTAATTTTTACATAGTACATGCAGCCTCCTGTCCAGTGCTACTTCCTGGGCAGAATACCCAAGGCCAAAAGCCAAGACTCCTGGCCAGGGATTCCCTAACATCTTCTGATGACCATGGATCGCTCATATTGGTGGGATGAAGTTGCAGAGTTCATGTCTACTACCATAGCAGGCACTGGGGAACAAAGAAATGAGGGAACACAGAATGAAAGAGACACTGAGCTTTCAAGTTAGAAAGGAACATAGCTGTCACCTTGACAAGTGGTATTCAGCTATAGAAAGTCAAAAAAGCACTTATGAGGGCTTTTCAACACATCTACCCTTGGGCCATACCCCAAGATTCTTGTCCTCCAGTAGATGGAGTTCAGGAATCTACCAGTGGTTTTAAAAGCTTTGAGACCTAGATCTTGATGATTTTGTTATATCTGATGTGCTTCCAGGGTTGAGAAACACTGAGCAATCCTTTGTAGGTAAGAAACTGAGGCTTACAGAAGTAAGTCACTGTGCCAAAGTCACACATGCTTGGATTCAAGACACAAGCAATGAAGGAAAACTGCAGGGGCTCCAAGCGGAAAGGCTCAAGGAGGAGCCATTCACACTGTGGATATCCTAGATCTGTCTAACTATTGACAAAGCATCTGTACAGCGTGGGGCAAAAGTAGGCTTACAGTTGTAATTATTGTATATTTTCCACAGAGACAACTGTGAATCTACTTTTGCCTACCCTGTACCTCTATAGGAAATTTTCCTGGCAGATGGCAGAAAAGTGTTTTAATGTAACAAAGTCAGGTTACCAACTAAATTTTTATGAAAACACTCTGACATATTAGAATCGGCTGTCTTGAAAAGATGCTTTCTTCAATTTCACACAAGTATGAGGTAGGGGTTAGCTAAGGTCCTGCCAGCTAAGTCCGTTTTTTCAATCTCAAAAAATTGCTACTTTTGTCATTACACCTATCATAATGTGTAGAAAGACGTCCGACCAAAATATAGAAAGGAAAGTAAGCTGGGTGTTGGGTGATACCTCTGTGCAAATTGAATAAAAGTGCTTCTTCTTCCAAGAGGACACTACCACAGTCCCAAGCCAGGGTGCAAGGCTAGGTCGGCTAGATTTCAGTTCTCTCTAGCCCCTAATTCAGGCAACTTTATTCCATGAACAACCTGCAGGATCATATCTGTTCTTCAAAACCAGAGGTTAGCAAACTATAGCCCAAATCTGGTCCGTCGCCTGTGTTTGTATGATCTGTTAGCTAAGAATTGTGTTTATATTTTAAATGGGAAAAAAAAAAAAACAAGAACATTTCATGATTAGTGAAAATGACATGAACTCCAAATTCCAGTGTCCACAAGTGGGTTCTGATCGAGACAGAGCCTGCTCACGCTGGAGCGCAGCAGAGCAAGCGTCCCTGGAGATGGCCACAGAACCAGGAGTACTCACTCTCTGGCCCTCACAGAAGTTTTCTGACCTCTGGTCTGAAGGAAGAAAAGAGTTAACTATTAAGACAAATTCCTTTTGTGGATTTAATGAAAAGCTCCAAGCGAATGTGGCAGGTGAAACAGTTTCTTTATACATACAAACTTGAAACCTAGAAAACGATGGAGGAAGGTCAACTTCATTACCTAGCCACCTTGACAGTACCTTTAAATGTCATCAATCAGTATGTGCCTTGCATGACTTGCAAGGGCTCATTATAAATTACAGCACACAGGCCCCTGACATGATCCAGGGACTGTAACAGGACTCTGGTGACGTAATGTGATGAAGGAGAATTCTCTGTATAGCTCTATATGGCACAGAGCTGGAGAATTTCCAAGAAACTTAATTTCCAGAGTGCCACCTATGACGGCTCAAGATAATTCCACCCAAGCACCAGGCATCCTTGAAGAAAACATTATCTTTTCTGGAAATGCTTGTCACTGAGTGTTGTCCTCAAAAATATAAATTTGTAGCTATTTTTACCAATGAGACAGACTAAATTCAGGATGTAGATTTTCCAATTAGACTCTTTTTAAACATCTGTTGGGAGGCTGCATTTAACATTAGTTGTTTGAGCAAAGCACAATTTGATTAGACTGTCTGAAACTAAGCCAAAGTCTGCAAAATAATAGCTCAATTAAATTCTGTTTTGCTTTCATTTGTCTTGGATTTTCCTGAGTGAGATACTATTGCAAATAATCAAGTAAGTCAATTCATTTCAAAATGAGAGATTTAAGTACATTTTCCATCTTCCCTCCAAGTTATTTGATAATCTTCTCCATCGTCACTATTCTTCATTGAACTTTAATCTTGACACCAAATATATTTCTGTATTTATCTTTAGTCTCCTTTAATTTTCTATTCTTATGAATTAAAGTTCTGTGCCACTGATACCATACCATTGCCATTGATTAGCAAATGTACAAGGCAAACACGGAACATTATGCAGTCAAACTGCACTGCAGGAATGTTCTGATTTTCACTCCATACTTGGCAAGATTCATTTCATCGACCCAACAAAAGGTTTAGGCAGGACTGACACTGGATTCTTTCAATGCCATGTTTATAACCTGAGCCCGGTTTGCAGCTTCTTCAACTAAAGCAGTATCAATTTTCCTTTATTTTAGGGACAGATTTTTGATTCATTCACTCACTTATCACTCATTCAGTAACTCATTTTTGAAAGAAATACCTGCGTACTGCCTACTTTGTGCTAGGGGAGCAGAACGCCACAGTTCAAGATTACAGATTAGGAAATAGTCCCTTGACTGTTAAAATAATGTAGCAGAATTTCTCACAAAATTCTGGGAAGACCAGAACAAAAGAGAACCTAGGATGGAATTTTCAGAACACCGTGACCTTTATTTATACCAGAATTGACAGATTTAGGGAAATAATGCTCCATCAACAGAATGCTGATAACAGGAGTAGCAGGGAGGGATGATGACAGCAGCTAGCATTTATACTTATATGCCATGTGCCAGGCATCATTTAGGCTGCTGATACCTAGTTCTATCAGCAGGTCTTCACTACAGCTTACTGGGGTCACCCCTTTAACAGATGAGGAGCCTAATGTCTTCCCATCAAGAATGCTCAATCACAGGTCAACTGCAACCAAAAGGACAGTCTTGTTATGCTGCTGAAACATATATCTGGAATAGACAGTTCTTTTCTTTTTTAAAATATATTTTATTGATTTTGTTATTACAGTTGATCAAATTTTTCCCCCTTTGCACCCCTCCACCCAGTACTCCCGTTGCCTCCAACACTTAGTTCAAGTTGGTGGGTCATGCCTTTAAGTTCTTTGGCTACTCCACTTCTTATACTGTTCTTACCATCCCTCTGTCTATTTTGTACCTGCCAATTTGTGTTTCTTAATCCCTGTACCTTTTCCCCCATTCTCCCCCTTCCCTGTCCCAGCTGATAACCCTCCAAATGATCTCCATATCTATGATTCTGTTCCTGTTTTGCTTGTTTGCTTAGTTTCTGTTGATTCACTTGTTGATAGTTGTGAGTTTGTTGCCCTTTTAATGTTCATAGTTTTGATATTCTTCTTCTTATATAATCCCCTTTAACATTTCATATAATAATGACTGGGTGATGATGAACTCCTTTAGCTTTACCTTGTCTGGGAAGCACTTTATTTTCCTTCACCTACTCAATGATGGCTTTGCTGGACAGAGTAATCTAGGTTGTAGGTCCTTGCTTTTCATCACTTCGAATACTTCTTGCCAGTCCCTTCTGGCCTACAAAGTATCTTTTGAGAAATCAGCTGAAAGTCTTATGGGCACTCCTTTGTAGGTAACTAACTTATTTTCTCTTGCTGCTTTTAAGATTCTCTCTTTATCTTTAACCGTTGACATTTCAGTTATGATGTGTCTCAGTGTGGTCCTCTTTGGATCCAACTTGTTTGGGACACTCTGTGCTTCCTGGACTTGTATGTCTACTTCCTTCACCAATTAGGAAAGTTTTCTTTCATTATTTTTTCAAATAAGTTTTCACTTTCTTGCTCTTCCTCTTCTCCTTCTGGTACCTCTACGATCCGGATATTGGTACGTTTGGAGATGTTCCAGAGGCTGCTTGTTCTATTCTTGTTTTTGTTTCTTTTTGTTTTTGAGTACTCTTTTCTTCTTGCTCTTCTGGTTGAATGCTTTTTCCTTCCTTATGTTCTAAATCATTGTTTTGAACCTCGGCTCCATCCCCCCCTCCCCCCCACTGCCCGTTGATGGTTCCCTGTGAATTTTTCTTTATCTCACATAATGCAACCTTCATTTCTGCCTGGGTCTTTTTTATGCTGGTGCAGTACCCAATGATTTCTTTGAGCATCTGATAACCAGTATTTTGAACTTTGCATCAGATAGGTTGCTTATCTCCATTTCATTTAGTTCTTTTTCCTGAAGTTTTGTTCTGTTCTTTCATTTGGGCCATATTTCTCTGTCTCCTCATTTTGGCAGCCTCCCTGGTTTGTTTCTGTGTATTGGGTAGAGCTCCTTTGATTCTCTGTCTTAGTAGCATGGCCTATTGTAGAAAAGGCATCTGTAAACTGTGTGAGGCAGAGCCTTAGGTAGTCGCCAGGGCAGGGCAACCTGTATAACCACTTTGTGGCTCTGTGTGGGGTAGGGCTCAGAGAAGGGGCATGCTGCTTGCTACTTGGCCTCTGGAGACTGCCTGAGAGGAAGCTGTCTCCCCAGCACTCACCCCCTTGCTAGTCACTTCACTTTCTCCCTTTCTCCCCAAATGCCACTTGTGCCCTTCTAAGTGTTGTCCTGGTGCTGAATCTCATAGGGGATAGGTCTGTGTGAGTCCTAAGTCCTTCGTGGGCTCTTTAAGAGAAGTCTTTTGAGAATCCTGTAGTTTCTTCTACCACCGCAACCCCCACTGGGTTTTGCAGCCAGAAGTTATGGGGACTTATCTTCCTGGTGCTGGAACCCTGGGCTGGGTGGTCTGGTCTGGGGCTGGGATTGCATACTCCCAAGGTATCCTTCCTTAATTTTATCCACCACACATGAATGCAGGACTCTGCCCTTCTTACCCGTCTGAATGAATGTGGCTTCTTTAAATCCTTGGTATCAAACTTCCATACAGCTCAATTTTCTGACAAATCTGGGTGATGTTTGTTTTGTAGTTTAGTTGTAATTTTTGCTGTAGTTGTGTAAGGAGGTAAAGTGGCTTTACCTACACCTCCATTGTAGCCGGACGTCTCAGTCGGTCCTTTTCCTTTTAAAAGGAGTTACGATAGCCCTGGCCAGGTTACTCGGCTGGCTGGAGCGTGATCCTGATAACACCAAGGTTGAGGACTCAATGCAACCAACAAATGCATAAATAGGTGGAACAGCAAATAGTTTCTCTCCCTTCCTCTCTCTAAAATCACTCAATAAAATTTTTAAATATTGTTTTAAAAAAGATATATTAAAAAATAAAAGGAGTTTATATGAGTGTGAGAACTAACTTTTCTGAGAATTTATTATGTCCTAGGCACTGTGCAAGTGCTTTTCATTTAATCATTTAACCTCTACAATCACCTTCAAGGAGCAAGGTAATTAGTCACATTCTCTACATGAGAAAATGAAAATACAGAGAGGTTCAGCTACTTTTCCCAGGTCACACAGAAGTAAAGGTGGTGCTGGGACTTGAACCTGGCAGCCTGACATTGAAGGCCACACTATTAACCATGATGTGCCTTGTCTCACATATTCTGGTACATAATCCCAGAAACTCTAACCTCTTTGCTGAGTTTGTGTGGGAACCCACTGCATAAGATTCTGTGCCTGTAAGGACAAATTCTTCCTCATGTGTGACCATGAAGAGATATAGTATCATGATAAGAATACAATTTGATCAGTCTTGAATAAGGATATAGGGAAAAACACAAAGTACATATTTTAATAGTTACCACAAGATCTATTAAGTTTCCCAGGAAAAATAATCCCAAGTACTTCTCTACTCTGGTATGTGGTCAGCACAGACAATGTCAGATCAATCTGTCAAGTTTGGTAAAGAGAAGGCCACGTCCCACACTGCCACATCCAGTGCTCATGGCTGACACAGGCAGCCAGTCAGGGGAGTGGAGCCCCTGTTGTAAGATCCTTCAAACAGCACTGTGGGTAGAGCCACTTCACTTCCGACCGAGACCAAACAAAACCTCTGAGTGGTTTGGAGTCATGAATCTGCTTCTAAAATAAATAACAATCCCTTTATGTGATGAAATAAAGAGCAAGGCAAACATAATTTCATCAATATCTGATTAAAGTAGCTTCATTAGGTGTGATGAAGCAGCTCTCCAACAAGAAAACAAGGCAGTGCCTGGCTTGCAGGTGCTATAGCCACAGGAGGTCAGAAGGAAGCCTACAGGGTATATAAGAGATACCAGTGAAAAAGAACATGGGATAACATAGCAGAGAGTTTAGATATGGGGAGACACAGCATACCACACGGCTCTTGGTTTCCTTCTAAGGAAAGCAGACAGAGAGATAATTCTCTGAATTAAACTCAAACAATTTAATCCCTAGACTTTTGTCTAAATGGCAAGTGACAGAACAAGCAATATTTGCAATCCTGGATTGTGGGGACTTGGTATTGTAGGTAAGAGTCGACCACTGAAAGGTTTTGAACAGCACAGTGACATGGCATTCAGGGAAGGACTAGGAGATACACATGAAGACTATGACATGTGCTGAGGGGAGGGGGGCAGGTTACAGTTTTCTGACAAGATCTAGGCATCTACCAACTGAAGGTTGGGAGTCTGGGACATGGTGGTATCAGAGGAAACACAGAGAAAGGAACAGATAGAAGATACTCACAGGAAGGGAAATGCCAGGTCTGAGAACAAATAACATGGTGGGATGAAGAAAATTAATAAATCCATAAGTCCACAATGACTCATGACTCTGACCAGTAGGGCTTGGTGCTAAACATGATCAGCTGGATTAGACAGAAGGGAAATTGCGGTGATGCTGAGCTGAGAGAGACGTGCACAGACAGTTAGGAGGGTATAAACAGGCTGGGAGTCGTCGGTGTAGAGGTAATAGGACAAGGAAGGAGGACAGATGTGCCACCCCGTGAAGATCAAAGGAACTAAAATCTGGGATGGGAATGAATTTGTGTTCCAGAAGAGAACTGGGAAGCAGAAAGAGAATGTTGTGGAGATGAGGGAGGAACTGAATGGAAGGGGTTTAAAGACGGAGATCCCCAGAAAGACGAGGCAGCCAAAAGATGAATTGGCCACTAAAAGGCCAGACAGCGCGAGGTGGGGTTGAGACATGGCCACTGAATTTAGTGACAAAATAATTCAAGAAAATGATGAGGAGAAAAGCCAGACTTGGGGGAGGTTAGGAAGGAAAGTGGTTGGTTCAAACAAACAAACAAACAAACAAAGAAAAAAAGTTGAAGCAGCAGACAGAACATTCAGGCTCTAAACGTTTGGAGGAATGCTGTCGGGAAGCACTGAGTCATCTAAAGTTTCTGAACGAGCCATTTAAAACCCACATCTTGCCATGAACACCGATAAATGCTAGGCTCTGTCTGCTTGCCTGTTTACCAGTTTTCCTCAATGGGATGTGATGTGAAAGGACCAGGCCTGGTGCTCTCTGCCCAACTGTCCTGGCAGCTCTAAGTTCTACTGCTTAAGTAGTTAAAAATCTGTACTTTATGACTAGAGGGCAGCAGCGCTGGACCCTTTGGAGATGACACATATTTAGTCTCTGCAATTTACTGGGCAATAACGTGAAACTCAAACAATCTCAACAGCAAGGCAACTAAAGTCCACCAAAAGTTCAAAATGGGATATGTTCTCTTTAAAATTTTGAGAGCGACTAAATATGACAACCATCTGATGTATGAAAATTATTCACAACTGAAAACAGACAGTCTGGAAATAGCTGGGATGACTTCATTTAGACAGAATTACCCAAATCTGTTTCTAATATACACAGTACACATAATAAATTTTTACAATATGACAAGGAAAACAAACTTAATAAAAGTTCCCAATCTTTTGTTACACAAGCATGCTATATCCATGCTATGTTTATAATAGTTTGCTCATGATATCACAGCTCAGTAACAAAGGCCCAAGCAATACAAAAACAGTTACTAGGCATGACATCAACTCACAACTACCGTAATTACATCGGTACACAAATTTCCCAAACTGTACATTTTCCAAACTGCTTCTCAATTTCAACGGCTGCCTTTAGACAATTACTTGCAGTTGTGTGCAGGCTTTGAGTAATACCCGTCTTTCTTCTCTTTCCCAAGCGTCATTTCCCTTTAGAAAGTGCATATTTCAATTACAAGCACTATTTTTCAAATATGCCCACAAACACATGTCTAAATTAGGAGACAGTGTGGTCTAATGGTCAGCAACAACCATTAGGCACCAGCAGCTCTGCTGCTGTTCCTTCCGCAGTCCCTGTTTGCTAGGCCTGGCAGTGGCCCAGGGGGAGGCAGCAGAATGTAATGGAGAAGAGCACGGGTACTTGAGCCAGAGTTTTTGGAATCCCAGCTTGGCCACATACCAGCTGTTTGGCCCTGGGCAAGTTAACTTCTCTACGCTCCACTTTCCTCATCTGCAAAATGGGAATAGTAATAATAGAGCTTATCCCCATATGGTTGTGGTACAGTAGTTGGGTCCTATAAAGTACACTTTCACTTCTTGTTATTTAATACTGTTACCGTTATATTTTTGGGACTCGGTTTCCTGTTTGAAAACCTGTCTTAAATTATCCTGACCCACAGTGAATTGTGTAATTTACTAATGCTAGGGTAAGAATTTCATCTTGGTCATATTACCTGGATATAGTGAGGTTTAATTAATAAAGTTTTAGTGAATTAATGAATTAAATCTGTAGGCTTTGCAACACCCAATAGCTACAAAGGTAAAAAATACTATTTCACAGAAACTGGTTTTCATATTATTTCTCTAATGGCCTGCTTTGCATGTTCCTGCAGCTAATGTTGATAAATAGCTCCAGCCCAATTAAATAATAAGTGTAGGAAAAAAAGACACTGCCTTGTGATTTCAGAAGCACATTTCTCTAAGGACCAAGCTTTCGAGCCTGTCCCACAAGCAAGACCTCCATCCCACTGTGTTCCCGACCAGGCAGGCTGCCAGGGAAGCGAGACTCCCTCATCGTCACTTCTGGTGCATGGTGCTTGCACCAAATGCTGTTGTTCTAGGCTTCAGGAAATTTTCTAACCACTGGACAGGGTCCAATGCTGTGTGCTAATGAGTTTCAGATTGGAGGACTTCACTATGCATGTGTCAGGAAAGGGACACGGCTTATGGTGAGGTTGGGGGCAGGGAAGAAAAGACACACAAAAGGGAAGAAAAAACAGTAGTTAAAATATGCTGGCTACTCAAATTGACAGGGAACGTGACCTCTGCACTTCATCGAAATTCCTGCAGACTTACAGAATAAAGGAGTTTGCTTTTATCACACACTGTGAGACTCGTGGAGAAATGGAAAACACTACATCACTTGACCCTGCCATGCCCTCTTTCAACCACAGACGAATATTGTGTACAAAAATTCTAAATCAACTTAAGATGTTAAAAAAAGCTTTAATTTTCTGCATTAGACTTGATGATTACTATTTTGGTTCTTGAGATTTTGCTTAGAAAGTTCACACAGGAAAAGGACTCACAATTCTAGGCGAAATATTTTTATCGCTTGGGAATAATACCACAGTGGCCTCTGGGGGTGTACCCCTATACTCCTTGGAAAAGAATGAGCAACCCTCACTTCCCCAGGTTGAAAGCCACCCAAGGCTGACTCATGACTATCTGCTTACATTAACAGAACATTAAACCCAATTTTAAACAACTTAAGGAAACTCAAGCCATCTTGGCTTGATGATTCACTTCTCTGGGACGCTTTTTCTCTCTTCAATGTAACCGACAGGCTTGATATCAAGACTTCTCATCATGCTATCATAGTCTATCAAAGAAGAACCCCTTCTCAGAAAAGTAACTCACAGGACTTTTTTTGAGTAATGAGATTACATTTCAGTTTTTTTTCCACACTTAGTACTGGAGACTTTAAAAATCCAATACTTTCACATCCTCGAACTGTCATCAACATTTTTTTCAGACAATGTCAATAAAATTGATTGCTTGCAGTTCTGAATTCTGCTCTGCACATGGAAACAATATAATTTGTTTTAAAGTATTTTCGCTGGGGGTGGAAGGAGAAACAGAACGTCAGCAAGCCTATCCACAACATTGGGGTAGGGTGGAGAACATACCCAGAGCAAAGTAAATGGCATGAATATTACGGTCTGTGGCAACTTTGACAAAAATATTCCCGATGTATAAACCCTAAAACCTACTGCTATGCTGACTGATATGTCTTCCTGTCATATATGAATGATGTTTCTGGAACATTAATACATTCATTAAATTCTAACTCCCTGTACTTAAAATATTCTGTATTGGGCTCAGAGGCATCTTGACAGCTTTGTTGTAACCATATATGTGAGGCCCCAAGACTACACAGTTGTTGAGATGCCTCATATCCACAGCCAATCTGTTGCTTTTACAAGTTTAATCTAGGTATTAAGGAGCTGATTGTGGAACCACGTTGATTTGACATCTTCAGCTCAGCTGTATATCATAGAAACCACTATGGGTGGTGACAGACTCCCATGATGCCCAGCAATCGTACATCCCTCTAACTCCCTAAGCTGTAAGACTACAAAATACAGCTTTTTTGTTGTTGTTGTTTTTTTTCTTCCCAAGGCACAAGTGGATGACCAGCAAGGGTCCAACAGTGTTTTTCCTAATTACCTTTTTTTTTTTTCACTCTTGATCCTGTGGCTCTCATAATTAGTTACCTGGGGCTGCAATCCAATTTAAAGTGATGACAAGAAAGTGATCCATGAAAAAGTAATAAGTTAAATCCAATTTCAGCCTTCCTCTAATTAAATGCACATGGAACTAATGACTCCAACCCCAGCATTTCAGTGATAATGGTAATTAGCAAGGTGGGAGTCACTCTCTTTTTCAACACTGGAGGTGTAAACCACAAGGTAAAATAGTAGGAGAACTCTAATTACATGTGTCATTTTGTCAGCAATTTACACATTTTTGACCAGTTAAGGATGTCTACCGCGCCCCCCCCCACCCCCGGCCCTCCCCACCTCCTTGCCCCAACAATGATTATAACATACTTGCCCATGTTCCAAGTCACAGAAGCTCATAAGAGCACTTCAGACTTGAGAATAAGAAGTAACTTTTCTTTGCTATTGCTTGCAGATAGGGTGACAATTAGGATAATTATGCAGATCTCAGTCCCCTTAATTGAAATCCAGATACTGACAGTGGAATTGGTTTTGGTTGGCCTGGATTTATTTTTGCTTACGATATGAAAAATATAATAATTTGTTTCTTTATGGAAAACATGGCACTTAGTAGTTGCTGAGTAAATCCACATCGAAGGAGAAGCAATTATTAACTTGACCGTGGCACACCGGTTATCTACAGTCCTAGGACCCGGCTTCCTTCCCATCTTGGTGCTGCCACTGCCTGTATGCTCTGAAGCAGGTCACCTAACCTCTCACAGTTTCATTTTTCTTCATCCACAGAATGATTTAATACTTGTTTCTGCACCACAGAGTAACTGTGGGGCTGGCTCACATTAAGCACTTACTTACCATTAATTATCTGCATATGGTGACAAAGACTTGCTTACATACAAAATACTAGCATCGTCCTTGCATTTTTTTTTTTTTAGACTTTATTTATTTATTTTTAGAGAGAGGGGAAGGGAAGGAGAAAGAGAGGGAGAGAAACATCAATGTGTGGTTGCCTCTAGCGTGCCCCCTACTGGGGACTGGCATGTGCCCTGACTGGGAATTGAACTGGCACCCTTTTGGTTCGCAGCCGGTTCTCAATCCACTGAGCTACACCAGCCAGGGCCATCCTTGCATTTTAATGCTTAGATACATGCAAGTAAGGTGGCCACATGATTAAATGTCCAAACTAGGATACTTTTGAGAGTGAGAATTATTAATAAATATACCCAACCCACAGACTGGGTCTGTCCTGGACAGATTGGGAAACAGGGTATTACATAGAACTGCAGCTGAAGTAGAAAAATGAGCTAACTCACTATATTACAACTAAATTAAGATTTTTGGAGGAAGACGAGTAAAATACATCATTTTAGAAAAAAACATTCTTAAAGCAAGAGCATTTAATCTGGGTAAAAGCTGGACTTCTTGACGTCCATGAAACCCTCGTAACTAGATGCAAAATTCTGTGTGTGTGTGCGTTTCTGAGAGGAGGGGTCACTGTTCCTATCACATTTTTAATGATGTGTGCAATCTGCAAAACTTAATAACCATTTCTAAGGCATCGTTTCTACTTTATTGTTTCATCAAGGCTTATTTTTTTAGAGTTTTTTTGGATTCTCCAAAATCAGGTGATAACAAAATCTAAAAAGGTACTGAAATTTCAACACTTTAGTTTAGATCAATTTTATGCCAAGGACGCCATTTCTAGATGTTAACTCCAGACATTTCAAAATTATTTGCCTCCCTGTCCATCCACTTTACTAATTCAGTGAATAGGGACATATTTTAAGAGCCAGTGTTTCAAAACCATTCCATTTCACTACCTACAACAAAAAAAATTGTAGTTTCCTTTAAAGGTTTCCTCTTACCAATTTATTCCTTACTGAATAACATGAAAATGATGTGAGGTACTAAGATTCTATGTGGCATTAACATAAGGCAAAAATGTTGCTGGTACATGTTTTATATATCTGCAAATAAAAATGCTAGGAAATACCTGCTGACTGGTATCTGAGCCTCCTCCGCTTATAGCAAGGGCCTCGTTACAACCCTGAGCTTCCCAGCTGGACTAAAGGCTGACCTTCTCAGGGGTTTCACTCCCCTTTGTTCCAGGGAATGGTCTCCTGTGTGAGGGGTTTGCACATGGTATAACCTTGGGAGGGAGTGGATAGGCAGGCGGAAATCTATCAGATGACTGGTTTCAAATTCAAATTCTTTATTGATGGCCTGAAACTGTGGTCAGCTTCTCACTGTAAGCAGCACACGAGGTTGACTTTCTTTCCTAACTTCAGTGCTGCCAGAATACACATGTATTTTTACTTTCTTAGGAGAAAATGTGTCATTTGACTTCCTTCCAGTTTATGTACTCATGCCAACAACTAAGATGTTTAAAGAACCAAAATGAATTACTACCCAGAAACGGTGGTCAAAGTTCCAAAATTCGATCAATAAAATCGCTCATCTACTCACAAATTAATCTTCAGCTAGTAAAGTTCCACATTTTCGAGGTTATGAGCACACCTGCACTGTTAAGCATTTATTTCACTTGTTTAAGCAATCTTCAGAAGTATATAAATATTTATAAAAGTAAGCCTACTATTTTTACTTATATATAATTTTATTTTTGCAGCAAAACCTTGTTAATGTTTTACAACTCATAAGCATTCTGAAGGCAGGCTCTGTCCTTCCCCCACAGTTTCATATACGTGAGCACCAGTAAGATGCCCCCCACCCCCTGCACGTTGCGGCTGTTCCAGAACCGTGAACCACGATGCATCCAATTAACTCAGATCATTCTAATTCTGAATTTATGATGAGGCCAATTTTCAATTTTCATTTGTATCATTCATAAAAAAATTGGCAAAGCAAATTCAAGACTAAATAAGGGGCTATTTAGGTTACTAAGTAGAATATTTTTAAAGAACTTCAGAAGCAATATCTACACTCAGTCAATCCTTTATATAAACCACGATGTCACCCAAGAATGCGGCCAGCTCAGAGTTTGTTCAATGTGTGTATCTGCAAAGAACGTTATTCCTCTCTTTTTACTCTGATCTCCCTGAAATTAGTGCAAATTGGTAATGTTTGACTACATTTGGTGCTCTCTGTCGAGTAACCACAGACAGCCTCCCTTAACTTTCCATTTTCTTTTGTTTGTGTCCCCAGCCTGTGAAGCTGGAGAGCGCTGCCAAACACACAGCAGGGAAGTGTGAGATATGCTTAAAATACGAGTCACAGTATATTTGGGGATTTGAGCTGCTTTCTTTTTCCTCCAGCTATCAGCAGATCAAATCCTTCTTCCATGTGAAGCCTTCCTCCATGTGGAAGGGCTGAAATTTTGCTAAAATAGATCTCTCAGTAGTTATGAAGGCTAAGAAGATCAGAAATGAACACTGTTAAGATTTACTGTAGGATTTCCTGTTCATTCCAGAGCCATTCTGACTGAGATATGTCAGTGAGGACAAGGCATGGCAGATATATTTACATGTACAGGTTATTCCTCCTGTGAATCACCGAACCTATGTACATATTTTTATAACAATGTAACTTGTGTGACCTAGATTAGTAATTTCTGCTGTCTGGAAGGCCAGCCAACCTAATGAAGCTTGGTGAATCTGCCTGAGCACATGCACACATACATCAGTCAACCAACTCTTGTTTTCCAATCAATTCCTACAGCTGGTCTAAATGCTCTTCTTGTCAAGTCTCCCACTGAAGGGGTAGGGAGAGATGCCAAACATCGCCTTTAACAAAACCAGCATTCAAGATGGCCCCCTTGTCCCACACTTTTTAGAGAGACTGAAGTGCTCAGCAAAATGTGTTAGGTTGGTTTTGACACTGTCCTTGCCAAGAAAAATGAAGCTCTATCATACTGTTATGGTAGCTAAAAGCATTATAACAGCAAGAAGAAGAGAGCCCTCAAAAGGAAATCCCCTGAAACTTTACTTCATATATTTAGCCCTAAAGGAACTTCATTCATCTTGGAAAAGAAGTTACCTAAAAATGCCACATTTTTTTTAAAAAAAGCAAGTATGAGGGAAAATAAGTTTAGGATAAAAAATTACAAATGATATTCAATACTGAAGAAAGTGTATAGACTGTCTATGTGTGTACTTTTAAAAAAATCTCTAACCACAGCTCTACTATGTGTAAGATTTCCACCCTCCAATAATATATTGTCATTTCTCCAATGCACTTGAGGTCTGACAAACTCAAGAGGACTTGCAGTACCTCTAAGGCTGTGGGAGCTCCAATAGGGAGGCAAAAAGAATGGACAGTCATTGGGACCACTGAGTGACAGGCTGAGCTAGCTCCCTGTATACATTAATAAATTAGAATTTTAATTGTATCTCTGCCTGCAGGAGATGCCCCCGTACTTTAATATGTACCAACAATGGACTGTGTTCTGGAATCTGCAATGTGGCCTTCGCTGCTGACCTCTGAAACACTATTCCCAGTCTGACTACGGTAACTGTTCAGTTTGATCCTTTCAACTTATTTGAATCCTGACAAATAAGCTCACAGCTGAAAGGTCAACACAGCCACATTTCATCCTCCAGAGCTGTTCTTAAGACATCTGCACAACAAAGCGCTTCTTAGAGCACCTGACATGAGAGCTCGCTGGCACTGTACCTCATTAAAAGTGTCCCCAGCATTCACAAACAGGCATATGGGTTCATGATGATTTACCAAATAAATGTTTTTGGAAGTGTTGGTAAAGAATGCACATTCACTTGTTCCAGTAAAGTATTACTATAGTATGGAACTTTCCCTTGACAGTGATAGTTTTCCAGGTGGATGTAGAAGAACTAGGACTTGTTGCCTAAGGTCAATGAGATCTTTGCTAGATAATGTAGAACAGGTATTGGTTTACTCTGATCTGAGGAAAGTCGTAACAGTCTAGAATTTGGGTTAACCTTATGATCAAATTAATTAGTACCAAGTTATGCCCATAAGCAGCAGTTTACAGAATCTGTCCCAAAATGTGCCGTGGGAGAAACTCACACTAGCCCCCCATGTTGGGCGACGTCCATCCTTATCTGTGAAAGTGGTTGGGCCACCTAGTACCTGCAAGTGCCCTGTCCTGGATGTGAGTATGAATACTCAGGGTCGAGTTCCTTTGAAGTTTCTATCACAATCTTCTACTCCAATAGAAAGTCAAAACTAGATTTGTACAAGCTCACTCCTTCTACCCTCTTAGTCTTTGGTCTCAGTGTGTCTGAAGGGAGAAGTTGCTGAAACAATCTTTCTTGGTATCTTTACATAAAAATTGCTTGCCACTTTTTATTAATAATTCAGAAGTATACTGAAAACATTCACTGAAGAAATAAGTGTGTATTACATTCACAACCAGGTATATTAAAATTATCATGTCTTTTTCAGCCCCAGTAATAGTTCTGGACACTGCTGACATTTTGGACTGAATAGTTCTGTGCTGTGGGGGACTTTTCTGTGCAATGTAGGGTGTTTAGCAGCATCCCTTGCCACTACCTATCAGGTTTTAGTAACACCAATATCGCCCCGCCCCCATTGTGACAACCAAGAATGTCCCATGGACAATGGACATCTCCCACTGTTCCCTGGGGCAAAATTTCCCTCAGGGCACGAACGTAAAGTGTGTGTGTATCCCACCATGAGAGAATCTCTAACTCCAATCAATACAAGATGTGGTGACATATCAGAGCACTGAGAACTTTTCCTCAGTGGGAAGCTGTACTATTAAGCAATCCACACCTGGGACGACTCAACCTCCCATTACCTTGACTAATTAGAAGATCTTCTCACCCCCAACAACAGCACGTTTGGGTTGAATGGACATCTTTCCTAAAATGTCATACCCTACTGGTAAACAAAAAAGACACCTTCTGCAGGAGATTCTCGTACACGATTTGTAACTCTCACCACATCCTCTTCTGAATTGCTTATTAGCTATCCCAAAGTGTGTGATGTCATCTATTTTTAAAAGAATTGTTACCTGAAGGGCTGGCTGTTTGTCATTCCTCTTGGGAGATTTTAATCCACTAACTTGTTGCTGTTGTTGCTGTTGAAGAAGGAGCTGTCTTGCCACTTGAAGAGCCTGCAAAGAAAAATGGAAGAAAAACATTTCTGTGACCGCACAGGTTCAGAGCCACTTCCACAGTAGGACTCCAGGAAGGGCACTTAAGAACAGGATCCCGACTTCCCCATTTCCAAGCAAAGGAAACAGCAACCAAAACTTTCCACCAGTCTAAGTTGGAACACTTTGCAGAATTTGTTTACATTTCTTGGATTTAGCCTGTTTCATACACAGTCCTTTAGGCATAGCAGTCCATCTAAGCACATGCTTTATTCCTATTAAAAATCGAACCCAAAACTTGGACTATGAATGATTAGAACTTTGAGGAAGGATGGCAGAGAGAATCGGGAAACACCTGAGCAAAGACAGAAACTGAGAAGACAATCAAGGGCTCTTTTCAGAGGCACCTGTACCCTCCTCCAGTTCTTCTCGGGGAACTTGAGACTCAAGCAGAAAGGAACGCTCTCACCTCATCTGAGTCCAAAAAACTAAAGAGAGAGAGAGAGAGAGAGAGAGAGAGAGAGAGAGAGAGAGAGAGAGAGACAGCGAGCGTGCGCGCAAGCGCTTAGTGGTAAACACACTATGGATAAAGTAACCTGGGAAGAAAGACCTAAACAGGTGAGCTATACCAGTGGTGACCTCAATGGACTATGTAAGAAAAAAAACTTTTCAAATTTGACTTCTAAGTCAACTTAAAGGGTACATTATGTACCTGTGAACAATACTGGTAATGTCTCCTAAAAATGACTCTAGCTTATGCCACAGGATGGTTTTTATTTAAAGGCAGGTGATATGAATTGGAGATAAGGCAGAAGGAAAATAAGAGAGTCCTCTAAAATGCAGAATGTATGACTGCCCAATCTTTTTTGTTTTTAATTAAAGTGTAATCGACATACAATATTATATTGGCTTCAGGTGTACATGTGGTAGTTCTGTATGTGTACACCTTATGATGGGAGCACCACCACATGTCTAGTCACCATCTGTCACTGTACAAAGTTATTACAATGGTATTGACTATATTCTCTGTGCATTAAGGTCAATCTTTCTTAAAAGTTCAAATAAAAAAGAAAAAACGTCATTAATAAACCCTCATGGGGACATTTGCTATCAAAGAATTTAATAGGAATAACAGCATGGCACACCTTTCCAAGGACAGCAGAGGGATCAGGAACAGAAAATTTAAGCTTGCAGATATTGTGCTAGAAAATCATGAGCAGTGATTATTTTTTTTAATCTCAGTCAATTCAGCAAAACCATGAATGTGTACATGGAAGATGTGTCAAGAATGATCACTAAACAATGTGGTTAAGTTTAGAGACAAATAAGATTTCTTATTGATTACACCAATAAGAATTCCTGAAAGGTAACTGATTATTTTTGCCTCAAAGAAGATGCACACATACATGTCTGTGGTCAACGTATCAAAGGATCTGAAACTATAGTTTTAGAAAACGTGTCTAATGGATTCATACAAGAAAATAATGTTATTTGTTTTAAGAAAGCTTACAGTGACTTGATGGAGTGGGAGAAAGGTAAGATAGTATGGGGGTGCCTGCCCACTGAACTCAGGAGGGGAAATAGAGTGCTCAAGAGGATACATTCATGAGTGGATACATGAAATTGTTGAATCAGCAAAAGTAGTACTTCTCCTAAAAGGACAGTCTCACTAAATTAAGGTCATAACTACGGTATTGTAACAAAGAATATTAAGGCACTTCGTAAGGTTGAGTGGTGCCTTTGTGTCTGAGAGGCAGAGGGAGGCAATGGAACCGAAGCACTGATGATAAGTGGGTGGCAAAAAAAAGATTTTGGGAAAGATGGGAACCTCCTGTCCCACCTCCCTACCACACCCACCCTCCTGTCCTGGGGAGGTCTCTGCCTACTGAACTCACCACAATTAGCCCTCGAGAAGTAACATACAGGCTATTTCGTCTGGAAAGGGAGAGGCATGCCTTGGATAAAGCCTGCCTGGAAGAGCCTCGGGGACAGAGCCTGTCTGTGAGGGGCTTCTGGAAGCCTGAGACTCCAGCATGCTATCATTGAGGAGAATTCACCATCACTGGACTCCGGCTTCCTTGTCTCCTTGGAGACGCTCAGTACATGCGTAGGTGTAAAAGTGGGCAGAGTGAAGATTTCATTTTTATCATATAAGAAAAATAGTCCCTTTATAAAATACTCACAGGAGCAGAAGCCTCTCTTCCTCCTATATATGTTCCCTTAGCTATTTCACATGAGGTTTTATGGTTTTTTAACATAGGAAAGGGAACTGTTACATATTTTAAGTGCTACTGTCAGAGTTCCCAGAGTAATAGACTGGTCAGCAAGGAAGAGTCTGGCTGCTAGTTGGAAAGACAGAGAGAGTGCAGAGGACAGGGGAGTGCAGAGGACAGTGAAAAGCTATGGTGGGGACAGGAGAAAGGTCACATCCATCTAATACCAAAAAAGAGCAAAGTAATGACAACTCCACCCACTTACAAATCTTTGTTAAAATAACTTACCATGTTTCACCAAATATTTGGAAAATAGGTACTCAATATTTAAATAACCAAGTCTCAGAATCAATATAATCAACTCCTCATTTCAGCAAAAGGAATGATAATAAGTGTCTTTTTAAATAAAAATTATACACACAAAGAAAAAAAACTATTCTTATACGAGCATGTTCTCAAAAATGCAGTTAAGCAAAAGAAAGTACAGCATAGGTATCAAATTTAAGTTTCCAAAAAACGTTGACTGAGCTGGTTCTATACAATGGTTATATATTTCAAAATTAGTTACTGGAACCCTTGCAATTACTTTTCTGGTTTGAAGGAAAAAAGCCATTGATGTGCATATTATCTTTTTCAGATACAACATAATCGTACAACAAAGCCCAGCTCGCACAGAGCATTTCATACTGAGCCCCACCCACCACAGGAGAGATTCAGAGAAGCAAAGGGCAGAACAGGTTTAGGAACTTGTAGAAACATAAGAGGAATGTTAGTCAAACTGCTCCAGAGAGAAGATATGAGATGAAGCTGTGCAAACTGGCTTCCGAATTTCTCCTCAAAACAAATGCAAACAGGTCAAATAACTTCAAACAGTTGGCGTGGAGAGACAATAGCAGTGCGAAGAAGTATTCATCTTATTATGAACTGTTATGAATTATTCTACAATTATTTCCTGGCCTTATTATGAGTGTGGGAACAAAGGGGGCACCAGGTACTATATCCTTCAATCTACTTAGGTCTCAGCAAGAATTTTAAAACAGTTTATTAGAACTTATAAAGTGCTGCAAAATCAACCACTAAAGTGTATTGCTTTTTGGATTTCTGTGATATATAAATCAATGTAATATAAATTTTAAGTTATCATGAAAAAGAAGAGAAATAAATCCTTAGTATACAAGGCTATATTTTCAAGCCTTGCTATACGAATGTCTGGTATCTACTATTTGTAGAAAGTGAAACATGCTTGTCATTTTCACTGTTGGTCAGTGAAAAATGTGGAATGACTGATGGGACTCCTTTTGAAAACTGCACTGGCAACCTGTCCACAGGGTGTGTCCACTATGTTTCCCTTATATGCTTACCTGATAGCAATTTTTATCTGTTAAATGCCTCAAACCAGATTAATGTCTTTCATCTGAGACTCACTGCCTGAACATCAGTGATTCATTCTAATACAACTAATGAGTAAGGGTAAACTTTTCTTATTTTCATAAAAGGATCTCAGCAACAACTGAAGAAAGGCCCCTTAAGATATTCTGTTTGGTATGAAGAGGGCGAATGGTACAGTGATGGAGGGTGACTAGACTTTTGAAGGTGATCACTTAGTAGTGTATACAGATGCTAAATTATGCTGTTCTACACCTGAAACTTAGGTGTATATAAAAACGATAACCTGCTTGAAGATAAAATTAGATCCTTTGTATTTAGACTAAGGAGGTATGTGGGCATGTGTTTGTGTGTGTGAGAGAGCAAGGGAGAGAGAGAAGCAGAAACACAGAGAGAGAAAGGGTATGAATAAATGACAAATTTTCTCCTTTAGGAAGCAAGCATCAACCCTAACTCAAGTTCCAGACCAACTGCTAATATAAATAACTGCAAATGTCCCATCCCATCTCTGGGACCATTTACTCTTGGGGGCAGTTCCTGGGCTGGGTTGAATCAACACTTCATTTATAACAGACGTGACAATTGCCAGGCACGGAATAACTTGTTGCTGCATTTGAGTGCTGGCCTTGGGTTACCGTAAAGACACAGTTCAAGAATGTCACAGAGTGGAGGTGACTGATAAAACCAGGCACTTAGAGCTGCACTGCACATGGTCGCATTGATTTTCCTTCAATAAGCTGAAATAAACTGCTCTATGAGTTAACTGAGGGAGGAGCGGAAGTCAGCCCCCCTCTCTGCCTCAGCTGTCGTCTTTGTCCCAGCTGCACAAAGGGTGGAATCACCTACGGCTAGCATGTTATGGGTAATCGCCAGCCTGGCACTCAGTCCACAGGGAGCCAGGGAGATTGGCACTTGGTTGCTAGTTTGGCAGGCCATGCTTTTATGCTATCTGGGGACCTGGACATTTTTGAGACACCTTCCACTCTATTGGTTCAAGGTTATTCTTAACAGTGCCTTCACATTCCTAGCAAATAAGAACCATTACTTACAAATGATGTTTTAAATAAGTATGTTTTACAAATTTTGAGCTATTTACATTTCAAGTTCATGGCAGATGCTCGTACTTTAGGGGCTGGAATCCCGAGGTTCAGCATGTTTTTTAAGGTAGCCGATGTTCAAAAACATGTTTAATGTATCTTAAAGAAACATCAATAACTTTACATAAAATATGGTTTGAATGAGCATGCACATATACATGAGGCGAGCCAGTGGAAGGCGAAAGCCTTCCATTTTTTATATAACAAGTTTGGTGACAAGGGCTGAGATAAGCACTGACACATAGAGGTCTTCAAAAAATATGACTAACTGCAATGTTTTAGGTCATGGGTCAATAAACTATAGTCCATGAACCAAATCCAACCTATAACCTGTTTTTGTTCAGGGCATGAGATAAGAATGATTTTTACTTATTTAAATAGTTGGGGAAATAATAACAGGAAGAACATTTTGTGATATGTTAAAATTATATGGAATTCAAATTTCTGTGTTTGCCAATCCCTGTCTTAGGTTGCTACCTGTATTCTGAGATTCCTCGAAGATGCCACTGAACACAGTTTTATGCAAACGAAGTTTGCCGGTATGTCAGGGCTGTGAGTTTGATCCCACATACAAGAAGCAACCAATAAATGCATAAATAAGTGGAACAACAGATCAATATTTCTCTCTCTGTCTCTGTCCCTCTAAAATCAATAAATAAAAATTAAAAAAAAAAACAAAATTTGCAATCAGTTGTTCAAAATAACTTTAGAATTTAGCTATGATGCAAGGACATTAGTGATTATCTGTCCTTAAAGCTCAAAATCATTTTGATTTTCTGAAAAGGAATTGAGACATGAAAATAAAATACAACCATGCGTTCTTTTATCTGAAACTATTTCAACTAGTTGCAAACTTTGAACATGTGTGTCTTCCAGAGATGATTCACAGCGGTTCAGAGTGAATCTCTGCAATTGGGTATGAGGTCCTGAACACCCTCAGAATAAAGACAGCATGTGCTATTGGCCAGTTGGGAAGAGTGTTATTTCCTGTCTGCCTAAGAACCTGTCCTGCTTCTAGCTTCAAAGGCTGCTCTGAGTCAGCCACCCTTCTTTTAATTTCTTTTCCTAGACTCTCCTCACCCTTCAAGATCAAACCTGTTTCTCAGATAATTTCACAGGCTAATCAACAGTCAATGTGCATATGAGAGTGGGAGGAAAAGCTAGCAATAAAAAGCAGCATGAGGAGCTTAGGGAAGAAGTCATGTTCTCTCTGTTATTTCCCAACCTCTACATACACCCTGAGGCCCTCTGGAGAGCCTTGCCCCCAGAACCAATTTGTTGTCATAGTGCAACCCCAGCCACAAACAACCATCTTAAACACAAGCCCTCATCCCTTAAGCCAATCTTACAATCACTATTTTGCAATACCTGGGAAATGCCATCACCTCTTTGCTTTAGACACAGTAATCACTTTGGTGCAGGATGGAAAGGTTTGTGGGTCAGTTAAAAAAAAAAAGGAATTATAGTGCCTGATAGGACTAAATGTATTCGTATAGAATAAAAAACATTCCACGGCAGTGAGTTCTCCAAGAAGAATGAAAATATATATTTATATAAATGCTATATATAAAAATACTATATATATGTGTGTGTGTGTATATATGTATATATATGGAGCAGTTGGTTATTATAGGAAAATGAAAGAGTGAGCAAATTTCATAGAGGGATTCTAGTGATTGTGTAAATGTTAGATGCATGAAGAAAGTACTATAGCAGACCATCAAGTCACATTATTAGTGTCATAAGTAAAACAAAAAAAAGTACTTTCCCTATTAAAATCTTAATATACGGGGGTACCAAACATCAAAAATCATCAGAGAGTCTTTAATGGTCACTGCTTGGTTTACTCGGTGGTAGTGAAAATAAGGGTATAGTCCAATCCAAGCATTCACTGGTTGTTGATTCAGTTGGCTCAACCCCAAAAAGCAAATGAAATAGATGGCAAAGCCTTAGATGGATTGGGAAACTGGACTTAAATCAGTGACCTAGAAGGGAAAGGTTTCTATGTAGCATCATCCATCCTCAGAGTTCTAACAATGGAAGAAAGCATCCTATGATTTGAGGGCATTACGTAACAGCATGGATTCCTCAAAATGTTCCACAGACAATATCTAGAGTGACGTGGTGAAAATTAGAGCAGGGACAACCCCACCCAACAGCACTCCAACACTATGTGTTCAAGTTAAAATCAAAAGGAATAGGAAATGAAAAAGTCAAAGAGCCCTATTGCAGTTGCCCAAGCAGCAGGAGATATGGCCATGCCAGTCCAGTTCCAGGTGTGGAGGTGAGGAGAGATGAGGCATGACACAACATCCTTCCAATGTCTGGACCACTGCAAATTCTTCATCATCCCATACTAGCCTGAACCTCTACCTTCTGGATCTAGTTCCAACGTCCGCTTGTCCAAATCCTTATTGACACAATTTTATGCTACACTATGGGTGGTTATCACTACTGTGACATTTGATAGTTACATTCTTCACTTTTGTTTTACTTTAAAATTTAACAAGTAATGCAAAGACATGAGCACAGGGAGATTGGAAGTTGTGTGTGCTTTTTGTAATGACGACAATTGATTAGGGCATATTTTCTTGTGAGAAAAAATGACAAAGGATATATTTTGCTCTCTTTTTTGGAAGAACTGGGATAAAGGAGAGCAGAAGCCTGTGACTGCTCTGTGCCATGGCCATTACCACAGTGCTGCAGGTACAAATGCCATCCTTGCACTGACTGCAGGGCACATGGATGCAGAGATACCAAAGAGCTGTAGACAAGAGGAGCCGTTCAGCTACAAGTCTCAGCTCCACGACAAACCTGAGAAGCAGAAGGGGGTCGGCCAACCCTATATTCACTTGCAGTTACGAAAACCCTTTTAGACAAAGTATCTTTCTTTAAAATCTTTACCAAGAAGGTAAAGATAAGGAATTTTCAAGAGACAAAAGAAAAATACCTGATTCTCCTTCAAAATCAGTTGGTGTAAGTTTAATGGCTACAAACATTCAGGAAGTCTGTTTGAGGTCTCTCCTAAGAGGGAAAACCCTACCAGCATGCTCCTGCTCCATACACACCTATTAACACAGGGCACGTTAGCTCCTTGCTGAGGCACTGGTTGGCTGCTCCGTGTGGGAGCTAGTGCCAGACACTGAGTCACCACCACCAGGTCTCCAGCACCTGAGTTGTCTTTGGAGGGATTCCATCCAGCACAGCCTAAACCAGAGCCTGTCTAGCTCATGGGAGTTGACAAGACCACAGCCTGGTGTGCTATGACAGTAGGCAACATGAACATGGCAATGAAGAAAAGCAGAAGTCAGATTTATTAGAAAATGTCTAAAATGTTACATTGGATGTTGTATCAAATCTGTTTCCCCTTGCTAAGGAAAGACCAGATTGTGTCCAAAAATAAATAAATTGGCCCAGTCCTTCCCCAATTCTCAAAGTAGAAAATATGGAGGTCAAATCCAAGAACAACTGAATCAAAGGGAACTGTTAATCCATTGAAATAACCTGTTGCTTTCTGCAGTTGCATTTACGAGGGTGCAGCCCAGCAACTCTAGGTATGAATAATCCAGATTCATATCTGTTCATACCTTGATACCTTGGAATGAGGCTTGCTAATGTTGAAACCTACAGAAGAATGTAGCTAGAATCATTCTCAAAATAATGGAGAATTTTCTATGATTTTACTAATAACACTGACCCTAATTTCTACTCAAATATGATGTTGCATTCCTTTACTTCTTGTACTGTAAGTCACACATACTTGGGATGTCCTAAGAGGGAATGAACACCTACAAATGCTTTGCTTGACGAAATACTTTCCTTCTCTTACCTGAATTTTGAGCTTGTCGAAACACTTTCCTTTTCCTACCTGAATCAAGAGCAAAAACCAGTTGAGTGGTACATTCCAGCAGAGATTAAAGACAAAAGACAGAAATAAAAATGGGAAGAGGGGAAGTACTCAAGCAAGACTAATCATCTCAGATGTGGACCTAACTCACTCTTGGCCAAAGTTAGCCAGGAAAACAAAACAAAACAACCTAATGTTATCCAATAATTTATATGAGGTCTGTCCAGAAAAAGTCCAGCCATTTTTAATATAACAAGAACGGTTTGTGCAACATTGATGTAACCTGGTAGCCAAGGAGAGTGGACTGGAATGCGCATGCGTGAACAATGATGACCTCACTGTACTAGTCAGTCAGGATGGTAGATGCTGTTGAGTGAGCATGTGCACTGTGTGGCCACTGCATTCAAAATGACTGAGTACTGTGACGAATCTGCATCAAATTTTGTGTTAAGCTTGAGCATTCCTCTGTGGAAACTATTCAGATGATTCAGAAGGCTGCAGCTGTGGGCAACTGGCGATTGGCAGCTTCATCACGACAGTGCATCTGTTCATGCATCACGTCTCATGCAGAGTTTTTTTTTTTTGCAAAACATCACATCACCCAGGTGACTCAGTCCCCCTCCAGCCCAGATTTGGAGCCCTGCGACTTCTGGCTTTCCCCAAAACTAAAATCACCTTTGAAAGGGAAGAGATTTCAGACCAGCAGTGAGATTCAGGAAAATACAACAGGGCAGCTGATAGAGACTGGGAGAACTGTGTGAGGTCCCAAGGTGCCTACTTTGAAGGGGAATGAGACTGAGGTATCATTGTCCTGTGTACAACGTTTCTTGTATCTTGCATCTTCGTCCATAAATATCTCTGTTTTTCATATTACATGGCTGGATACTTTCTAGACAGGCTCATGCTACTCAAAGAAGTTGTTACAACAGCAAAATTACTTCTGAATAACAACTTGAAGAATGAGGTACACCTAGAACCATCAGGGCAAGAATAGGATAATGCCACCTGTATTTAGGACACTAAAATAAAACAACGTATTGAGTTGTTTACTAGGTGTCAGGCACTGTGCCAGTTAGTTGTTTTACACTTATTTGATTTCTTGTTCCCAACAGTTTTAAGGGAAATATGGGCAGGGTTTATGATACTGACCTAAAATGGAAAAACTAAAAGACTGTGAGGTTCTGTGACTTACTCAAGGTCACAAGTCTAATGAGTGGTTAGTATGGAAAAACAAAACTAAACAAACATTGTGTCCTGAGAACTTGATACTCACATTCTACCAAGGTCACTGATTAGACCAGATACAGCCATGGGCAATCCTGGCAAGTGGATATGCAGTCCTACTGAACTAAAATGCACAAATGAATGTGGTATCACATTCATTCACAGTATCACAGCTAACTTCATCTGCCCCTCTGCCTCCTCCCCACACGAAGACTTGCTTTTTTCAACTAGATCTTCTCATTCCCAGGACTCTGGGAGCTGTTGCCAATTCTTCTCTGTTTCTCTGTCCCCATTTACAAGGCATACAAGTATCTTTTCCAATTAAATTCTACCTTTCCAAGACAAATACTGAATGATGTCACTTATAATGCATGGAATCTAAAAACGCTGAACTCATAGGAGCAGAGAGAGGGCCGGTGGTTGCCAGGGCTGGGGTTGGAGGGGGCAGAAACGGGGAGGAGCCGGTCCAAGAGCACAGAGGTTCCGTTGTGTGAGATGAGTAAGTGCTAGGGATGTAATGTGCAGCTGCTGAGGACAATGTTGTATGCTTGAGATTTTCTAACAGGGTACATCTTAAATCTCACTACACACACAAAAGAGTTAACTATGTAGAGGTGATGGATAACTTATTTAGCTTGATTGTGGCAATCCTTTTCACAATGTATACATATATAAAAACATTGAGTTGTAAACTTTAAACATATACAATTTCTGTATGTCATAGGTATTTCAATAACATTGTTAAAAAGAAAAAAAAATTAATTAAAAAATAAATTCTACCGTTCCCTAAAAAGTCTGTTCATATTCCGATTATTTCAAGCAGCAGCATTCCTTAAAGCCCTCAGACCCAAAGTCCTGGGTTTCCATGGTGGTGATGGCTGTGTGTCTCCAGCAGGAACACAAGAAGGCGTGAAGAAGCCCAGCTGTCTGCACGCCCGCCCCCCCCCCCCCCACACTCTGTGCTTCACCTCTATTCCTATGAAAGCTCATCCATCTTCTCTGGGATACGCACACTGTCACCATCATCCCTTGACTCTCAACCTTTCTTTAATCCTGAACAGGAAAATGTTCCCTGTTCCTTGGTTCACCTGAGACAAGGCTGAAATTTTTTTCAAAGGAGCTTTTCATAAAGCAAACATGGAGAGGCTTAGTGAAGAGCACAGCTTTCTTCTCGAAGTTTAACCCAAGTCCAGCCCAGCTCATGTACCTGGACGTCTGCATCTTGTGCTCTGCCTTTATCTAAGGTAGATCTGCTCCTCTCCATCCACTGGGCATGGCTTCCAAGTTCTGCAGATGTCCTGGCCTCTGTTTTTTAATCTGTTGTAGATTCCCATGCTCTGCTATAACTGCCAGCTTCTTGTTGGGGGTGGAAGGTATTAAATAACTGTGACTTTTAAAAATTTTTCTCTTAATGCCCCCTTGCCCCATTTTACTGAGATATGATTAACATATAACATTGTAATAGTTTTAGGTATAAAACATGATGATTATGTATATATAAAATGATTACCACAATAAGTTAACATCCATCATATTACATAGCTACAGTTTTTTCCTTATGAGAAAGAACTTTTAGGATCTGTTTTCTTAGCAACTTTCAAATGTAGGGTACAGTAGTATAACTGCAGTCACCTTGCTGTACATTACATCCCTAGAACTTACTTATCTTATAACTGAAGGTTTGTAGGTTTTGACCACCTTCTCCCATTTTTCTCATTCCCCACCTCTGGCAACCACCAGACTGTTCTGTTTCTATGAATTTGGTTATTTTAGATTCTACATGTAAGTGAGCACATACAGTATTTGTCTTTATCTGCCTGACTTATTTCACTAAGCATAATGTCCTTAAGTTCCATCTATGTTGATGCAAATGTCAGGATTTCATTCTTTCTTATGGCTGAGTAATATTCCATTGTATATATAAGCCACATATTATTTAGCCAACTGTGTACATTGATTGACACTCGGGTTACTTCTATGTCTTGCCTATTGTAAATAATGCTGCAATGAACATGGAGTTACAGATAACTTTTCAGGATAGTGATTTAATTTTCTTCGGATATATTCCCAGAAATGGAATTGCTAGGTCATATGGTACTTCTATGTTTAATTTTTTGAGGAACCTCCATACTGTTTTCCATAGTGGCTGAACCAATTTACATCCCAACGAACAATGAATGCATGAGGGCTCCCTTTTCTCCATACCCCCAACAACACTAGTTATCTCTAGCCATTCTAATATGAGTGAGGAAATATTTCATAGTGGTTTGGTTTGCATTTCTGAATAACTGTAGTGTTCTTAATACCACTGTAGTCCCTAGTCATTGGAAATGAGACACATAATACTAAAAGTTGCAAATTTTTTGAGTGTTTATTGCCCTACAAGTATTAAACAGTGTAGACATATCTTGTCATTTAATTTGCACAATTCTTTCAGGTATTACTATATTTAGTTAATAGATACAGAAACCTAAGAACAGAGAAGTTAAACAATAAGGATTATATAAGATACGCATGGAAAATCCTTAGTATGGTACCTAGCCATGGTAATAACTAATTAAATGAAACAATTACTACAACACATTGCCCCATACATAAGAAAATACATGTCATGGGAAGCAAAGATTCCTGTTTCCCAGTGATCTCAAATCATGTGTCCTCTTTTAGAGAGACACTGAGAAAAGCACAGCATCCTCTGTTAGGCCCAAATGAATCTCAAGCAGATAACATTCACTGTACAAAAAAGCAGACAGAACAGAATGGGCTAGGGTCAGATGACTTCCAGCTCGGGATTCTGGCCTCTTCCCCTGGCACAGGCACTTGAGCGAATGGCTCTTTCTGACCCTCACTGAACTCTGACCAATGCCTTACCTTGACTCTTAGGCCAGTAACTTTCAACCCCATTCATCTCATGGCACACAAAAACTAATTACTAAAATTATGTGGCACGCTGGAACATATATATTTTGGCCAATCTGACAAAAAAATAGGTATCATTTTGATTCATTCACAATGGATGGCTATTGTTGTGTTGGCTATTGTCATTAAAAAAAAAATGACAACCTAAGGAAAATAGGATAGAACTCTTGACTAAATAGTTTGGTATTGCATGTTTTAAATATTCCTGTAGCACACTGGCTGAAAATCGCTCTCTTAGAACAACACGCCAGAAACGGCAGCCTCTGGCCACACAGTGAGCTAGGGGGTGATGGTGATGCTGATGATGACATCGATGATGAATGAAATGAGAGCTGACACTGAATTACACTGCACACCTGCCTTGGCCCCAAACTGCTTTACATAAACAGAAAGTTTACATGACATGCCCATGGACACACAGAGTGGACTGGAATCCCTTCACTTGTACTTCAGGAATGACACAGCCAAAAAGGTCACTAATCCACAAATCCATGGGTTTGTAGTAATTCCATTCACTTGGAACTTAAAATGGCTACTAATCCACAGGTCAGTGGGTTTGTAGCTCTTCCTTTCACTTGGAACGAGAACAATTTGTTTGATGAGACAGATTTAATAAAAGACAAATTAAGAAATGTTTGGAAGATTATATTTGGTTAATCCAAGCCGCAATCAAAGGTAACTTTGTAGTGAACTTTTTGAAGATTTTATCCTTCACATAAATATATACCTATATTTTGTTCTTTCTATAAATATCTATATATTTATTACAGATACTGAATATCACAAAATAAACAGAGATTCAAATGCTCTGGCCAAGAAATTAGAACATTTTCCTAATAAGGGGATTAAAAAATGTTTATCAGACAAGCAGTTGTGTTCACAGAGTTGTGCTCATAGATGGACAATGACCTTTGGAGCTTCCAGCAACCACAGCTGGGCATAGGGTGGACTTGGTCTCCAGGCATGAAGAATGAAGAAATGAGGATACTTTGGGAATTTGGGGGAATTACTGACCTTGGGAGAATCCTAAGCAATTCCAAAGAAATAGCAGTTTGCTTTTAAAAACATTAACATATCACTACAGAAACAGAAACACTGTGAATAAGCACCCAGTCATCCTGTCTGGGTTTGAACCCCAGCTCCAACACTTGCTAGCTGCATAACCTTAGAGAAGTTACTTACCCTTTCAGTGCCTCAGTTTCTTCATCAGTAAGAATGGGAGGAAATAAAAGTTCTTCCATCGCAATTAATACACGTAAAGTGCATAGACTAGGGCCTGACATACAATAAGGACTTCCTAAGTGATTTGAAAGGTGCTTTATAAATGATTACTGATTATGAAAGTAATAAGGTCATGTTAGAAGAAAAACATATAAATTAATTTTAAAAAATGTAATATCATTACCTACATTTACTTTTCTTAAAACTGGAATCACATTATTTATGGTCTTTCCATAATTACTTTTTAAAATTAAAAACACATGTTGGATAGAGATTTTTCAAATCTAATTTCTATATTCAGGTCCCAATAAGCAAACAGTATTGGAATCCAAGCAACCTAAATATTGGATTGGCCAAAAAGTTTGTATGCTTTTTCCATAAGATGGCTTTAGTAGCACTTAGTTGTCTTTAATTTCATTTGAATCAATTTTGTTAGACTGTATTATGACAGCTGTCATGTCAGCATGCATTTAAAAAACCTTATCAAAATTGGTGAATTTTTGTACAGCCATTTTAATACTGAAGATGGAATACGTAACATTTTCAACATATCATGCTTTATCATTTCAAGAAAGGTAAAAAGACAACTGAAATTCAAAAAAAGATTTGTGCAGTGTATAGAGAAGCTGCTGTGATGGATCAAACGTGTCAAAAGTGGTTTGTGAAGTTTTGTGCTGGAGATTTCTCACCGGACGATGCTCCATGGCTGGGTATGCCAGTTAAAGTTGATAGAGATCAAACTGAGACATCAATTGAGAATAATCAACGCCACACCACAGAGGAGATAGCCAACATGCTCAAAATATCCAAATCAATAAAGTTATTGGTGCAAATCAAAAATGTGTCTTTTATTTTATGGAAAAAAAACTAAAAGGACTTTTTGGTGACCCCAATACGACCACCCTACTCTAGAGACTTCTGGATGAGCCTTTAAAAACACTTAAAACTGCAAATGCACATGACTAATTTTTACTCTGTGCTTCGTAAGCATTGGCCTGAGGCCCAGGACACACCAGACTTGAAGAATCCCACAGTGACTTCAAAGGTTAACAGAGTGTTTCAATTCCTTTGACCCCAAAGCATGCAACTCCACACCAACCTCTGACTGACTGCACAGCCAACATGCAATGTTGGTTCCTTTACAAAGAACAATACTGACATGATATTTGTGGAAGTTAAATTGCCAACCTCATATTGAGTTAAAGTGAAACAAAAAAAAATCCAAATTTTCAGCCCATGCTGTACCTTTAAAAAATCCTGATTTTGACACTAAAGAGATTAAAATGAAGCATGATTCCTCCTCACTGACCTCTCCCTTCCAGCATCATGAACACTACACACCAGCTGTATTTTCCAGCCCAGCGTCTTCATGGTGAAACACTTTCTCATGAGACTGCCTGTGGTCAGGCTGACTATGTTAAGTGAAACACTTCTCATGGTATCTAGATCACACACGTCCCTGCCAGGTCTGGTCTGACCAGTGAGCACAGACACACCCGCAACTGTAAGCAATTTTAACAACAGGACATTTTCGTACCTCAAAAGTGGGATAATCTCTGCTTATATCCCAAGGGTGTTCTGAATATGAGTTCGTATTAGTCAGGTACTTTGATTTTCACAAAGGGCTGTGTCTAAGAACAAAGGATGATGATCCAACCTGACCACCTTGTGGCGAGTCACCCAAGATGACAGCAGAGGAGATGGAAAGGCTCTGCTTCATGGTTGTCCTCTCTTGAGCAATACATACATGTGGGCGGTATAGGTACAAGCAAAGGTATGTGTGCATGTGCTGCCACCTTGCTCTCTCACACAGTCAGTGAAGAGGGGTCCCTCTAGGGGCTTAGCTCCAGTTCATATGCCAGAACAGTGCAGGCAATGGAAGAGAGTGTCACTGTGATTTACAGGGCTGTGACAGGACTGGGCCAGGCACTTTGCTAGAATAGGGCCCATGAGTTTTTAGGAGGTGCAAAAACGAGGAAGTCTCTGTAGAAAACCATGATCTAGTTATTCAGAGTGTGCCTGTGTGTGCACATGTGTCAGTGTGTGCCTAAAGATAATGAATTTCTATACACAGTCTTGTACATCTTACCTGAGGATTAAAACAAAAATAATTAAATTTTTGTTTGCTCTTTACAAGTCTACTTTCAATGTAGCTTTGAGTCTTTCCCTAGGTCTCTAGAAGATTTGATCTGAGACACAACCACCAAGAAGATCATCACATACATTACATAGTATTAAAGGCAGGAGGGTTTTCTTGAGGGACATAGGTGTACAAGTTGACTCTGCATTATAGCAGCTGCCTGACACCTTTAAAGGGAGAAGCAAAAGTTGGCAGGCAATAAATTACTCTGTAAACATAAAGAAAAAATTCTGGTATATTTTCTTTTAACTGAACTGGTCATGTTTAGATCTAAAGTCAGAATATAGCCCACTATATAGCCTTCAACAAAACTTATTTGCCCAGTAGTATCATCGTTAAACACACAAACACAGACACACAACATAAAAGTAGAGCTACTGAGGCAGACGTAAAACTAAGCAAAGTGCCCAGAAAGCTAAAGTGCTGAACGAGTCCTGGGAAATCCTGTATCATAAAACCATCCATTGCAATATATTATTTTTCAGTTTAAAAAAAAAGCCTGGCAAATTCACAGAAAACAAAAAGGCTTCTGAGTCTTAAGGGTTAACTCACTTGCCTTTAAAACAGAATGATACATATAATTTCCTTTTATCATAAAACAATCCATTTATTATTTTCTGTGTATCTGTTAAAGGACATGGCTTTCTGAGTGGAAAACAAAACAGAACTTGGTCACATGTTTATTTGCTTCAGCTACTCCCTTCCTCTTCTAATAAATAATCAAACATGCTATCCAGAAAAAACAAAACCAGTGAGCTGGGAAATTTGATGGTCATCAGATCGACTGAGATAGCAAGAAAAGCAGCCCACTGTTCCCACACTGAGTTTGCAAACCCCACACCTACACTGACATCTGAGTAAATACCTCCAGTCTCTCTCTCCATTTTCCCTGCAATTACTCCTACTGTTGAACAAACTGTCCTAAGGCAGTCACAAACATAATTTTTTTCTTGCAAAGTATAACACCTTCTGAACATTAAAAAACCCAGCATGGCAACAACAATACACATACACCTATTTATTTAATTTATTTAAGTGTTTCTTCCATTACAAGTTGCAACAACGACAGAGCATATATTTTCTCTATACTGATAGATGCTGTTTTAGACATTAAAATGTAAGGATATTTAGTCTGGGGTTTAACAAAAAAAGGTTCACAGTAATAATAATTCCCTTAAGATCGAAAGAGCTAATTTTCCATTTCCTATCTATGCCCTGGTCAGTACATAGTTAAAAAAAAATTAGCACCTGGCTTACCAATTACACTGTGATTGGGGGTCGGGTTGGGTGAGGGGTGGGGAGCGAGGGGAAGGAGGGGGAGAAGGACAGAAGCACAACAGACAGGAAAAGGTGGAACCCTTTAAAAAAAAAATCAAACCATGTGTTAAAAAACTCATTTCAACAGAAAGGACGGAGAGCAATCACATGGCTCTTCAACTCAGGCAAGGCAGCAACCCGGGTCCCAGGGTCTTCCTGCACCCTAGATATCCACAAGGAGAATTCTGAAACGAGCCTTCCAACATCCAAGTTAACAACCTCCATGGAAAGTGAGGCAGGCTTTCTCTTCCTCTGCAGCCCACCCCATTTAAACAATAGTAACATGAATGAGATAATGACCATGCTTGTTTCAGCTGTCTGACTTTTATTGGCATGAAATTGGTACAAATATTATCAAGACTGATTCATAAATGATGACAGTGTCAAGATGCAAACACCAGAGGACAATTCTGCAGAGGCAGAGTCACAGGCACCGTCCCTGCACTCTTTTACTACTTGTGATAACAGGAAGAAAGAGAAGGCAACACAAAACAGTGTCACAAATAAGCAGAGAGGTTTTGATCTACATTCAAAGACTATAAAACTGTCCAGAGGACACACAGGCTGCTTACTTAGCTGATAACATCCAAAGACACATTTGAAAGCAAGAGCGAATTAAGGAGTTAGAAGAAACCAGTCCTCTTAAATCTCTATAAAGAAAACTGCCTTTAATGGAGAGAGGAGGAAAGGAGAACAGCGGTAAACAAGTTGGATCATCCCGCAGGAGCACAGCCCTACTTTGAAAGTTTAAGCCAGAGCAAATGGTCCCTTTTCCTCTGGACACTTACAGAGAAACTGAAGCTTTTGACGGAGTGAGCGGGACTATCTGCCTTTGGATTTCCGTCTTCTTGCTGTCGAAGGGTTCTGGCTGTTTCTGCGAGGCGGGGGTTGCGAGTGGTAAAGAAGATGTTTGAATAAACAGGAAGTGCCGCGGCCGCAGCGCACGGGGAGACAAGGAGGAAAGGCACTGCACAGTGAGTGCCCTTTGTGGCGACCTCAGGGCCGCCTTGCTCCCGGGGCGCTGGCTGCACTCGCTCAGGGACAGAGAAACCACAAGAATTCCCCAAGCAACTCTTCACTTTGAAAGTTGAAAGATCAGCTGGAGCTTGCAGGTAATTTTCAAAGTTGCATCGGGCACTTAAAGAAATCTACTAATGCTCCCCATATTTCAATCTCTCCATGTCTGCATCAGCGACGCAGCACAGCAAGTGTGCCCTGCCTGGGCCAACCCGTGGCTAAAACAGCCTATTCAGGCAGACAAATTACACACTGACAGGGTTTCGGGAAACCCACTCTTGAGATATTTTTGTGATGACATGTACATAGGCAGGCTGCTTTCAAAAAAAAAAAAAAAAGGGGGAAGAAAGAAAACTCAGATTCAGCACACTTAGAGGATTCTGTCACATGTATTTGTAAAGAAAGCAGGGTCCCACACTCTAGGGATATGCCCTTGATCTTGCTTCTGCTGCTTTTCCTTTACATTATCCTTTTCTGTAATCCTCTGAACTATGGTACCTGTGTATCTGACTGCCTTGATCGCATACTCAGACCCTCTTGAACCCACCCCAAACTAATTATCAAAGTCCTGTCTTCCATCACCTGAGTAAATTAGCAGATACCGCACAGAAGAGTAAACTGCTGAAAGCTGAGCAAATCAGCTTGAAAAAATGGATGTAAAGTTGAACAGCCACATTCAATAAAAAAAGAAAAGGGGGAAGGGGGAGGAGGAAGAGAAAATTCCTTCTGAAAATTCCTATTGCTTCGTGGCACTGTTCTCTGCCACGGAAGCAACTGATTTGTTATTTAGCATGCAAGGCTGGCCTGCCTGTTACCCAGGTGCTAATACTTGGCTAAAATAACTCATTGGGAACTGTCAGTGGGATGTTTACATGGGCCCCAATCTTTTGTTCGTAAGAGAAAAAAAATTTTTACTGGAATTCATCTTCTTTTGATCTCACACTCAAAGCAGAGGCAGCTTGATAGACATTCAAGTCTGAAAGCAAATCCAGACGCCGCAGATAAACCGCCAGAATATGACAGGCAGAAGCATCTAAAGCTTATAAAAATGAAGAGAATAGCATGTCACCTGAGTATTACAATAGCAGAAATCAAGAGACATATTAGGTGGAACTGATCAGCCACAAAAACAGTTCAAAAGGCAGATCACAGAAACAGAGGACTGGGGTGAGGGAGAAAGATGGGAAGGATCTGGTGTATCGCCTCCACTCCCTCTGGGCCCACAGGCTGCCATGCCTGCCTCTCCACTTGCAGGAAGAGTTAATTACCCAAGTCAAATGTTCCTTGCCTAACTCAGCTGGTCCATCCATAAACACTGCCCATCATTTCTTAGCAATCCATTTCCAAGGGGCAGGGGAAAGCAGACTCTTACTCCGCTCAGTGTCCAGCCAGGATGTCGCATTTTGTTAGTGTCCTCTGCATCTGTAATGCAGTTTCTAAAGGCACGGAGCTGGGCAACAGGCAAGTGGGCAGTCAGAAAAACCATCTCTCAAAAGGAGGGCATGAAGTAGTTTGAGATGGGGCTAGAGAGCTCTAAGCAGCGCAGACCCCTAAAATGGCCAGTTACCCGGTGAACAAAAATGTTTCAGCTACACAAGTAGATGTCCCACAGCTAAAAACTGATCGACGCCTCGCAGCTCTGCAGCTCCGCGGCCAACCAGTGCAAGTCCGTCAATTATCCCAAGAACTTTCTTAGAGGCTCACAATTTTTTCTTTTAAAAATAAGCCTCTTATTCGAATTAAAGTCAGTGCATTATAATGAAAAGGTCATTCTCCCAACATTTTTTTTTGACTTAGAGTTGTTTGTTAACAAACACTGTGTGTAAACTGACAGCATCATGATTTAGCCTGCAGTCAGTGCCAACACCCTGTGGGAGCACAGAGCCAGATCTTCCATAGCACCCTTGGGTTTCAAAATGTAGCCCTCCCCCCTATTTGCATAAGCCAAGGGTAAAAATGTAGATTTAAAAATGTATTAACCAAGTTAAAAGCTGTAATCAGTATTCGAGTTTTGCTGCATGCAAACAAGCCTGGATAACTTAGTTACAAATGTAAAAAACAAACAAAACAACAGCCCTATTGGATTCTAAGACTGTTTTTAAAAAGTTACCTTCTATCTTGCCTGTATAGCTATCTGACGTGCTAATGCTCATTATTTATCTTCATACTGTACTCGTTCAATGTATAAAAGTGGCTACTATTCTTCTCCAATCTTAAAAAAAAGTTGATTTTAATGCTTACACCAAATATCTTCCCACTAAATATTCCATGTTGCTATAATTGTTACACTTAGCCCAAACAGGGAGCTTTGCTGTGTAAAAGCAAACACAAGTCCCATTGCACATTATAAAAGACCCCTACAAAGAACGCTGTCACTGCCACAGCGAAGCCAGAAGCGGCAACACTGCTTTTCTCATGGCCATTGAAATTCTTTTTTAAAAATGTGCCATGTATAAAGAGCTTCATTAATATAATTAAATGACTGTTTTTTTTAATATAAACAACTTCTGATATGTTGTTTAAAAACCTCATAATAATATCACTAAAGAGTTACCGTTTTTAAAAGAGAAATTGTCTGCCCAGGGCCCTGGGACCTAGCCATGCTCTACATGGCTTTCTCCTTTCAGACTTCTCTCCTGGACTTGAATGTCACCACAGACCTTGAATCCTTGAATGTGAAATGGCTTCATGCTAATTGCTCTAATTGCTTGAAGATGTGCAGGCAGGTGAAACCTGATCCGCGTGGCCATTGTAGACCAAGAACAACACTGGAATGTTTACACAGTGGTTTGATTGCAATAGACAGAAGGGCTGAGTTTAAGACAGCAAAAACACAGCTAATAGGTGACCCCTTAATGCAGTTCTCCTTTAAAAAGAAAAAAAAGACACAACAAAATACAATTTCTAAAAGGCAGTGTCCTAAATGCCAAGGTTATTTGCTTGACTCTTGGAGTGAGTACACGTTACTTTGCACCTGACATTTACACCCGAAATTCTACCCCAAGTACATTTTTTTACCTTAAAACAAAAAAGCACTTTATATGTCAGTCACCTTACAAACAGATTATGACTGTATGGTATTTCCAAGTAAAGTGCACTCATTTAAATTTTAAATTGAGTATGTTTCACTCTTGGAATTCTCCATGTCCCTTAAAGGAGAAGCCTGTATCTCCTTGTTTATTTCTTTGCTTCTTCTACCCGGCCTGCGTCCGTTTGTGGAATTCCTGACCCTTGTACACACCTTGATGACAATTAAAAGTGGAGCCCAAACCCTCTCACGTTGGTGCTTTAGACAAATGTACATCCTCTCGGGTCCTTTTTCCTTTGTTACTGTGTGGGGCTGTGGTCTGCTTCTCATCTAGAGGGGCAAGGCAGCCAGGGGAGTGGCTGGCAGAGTTACTCAATGATAGTGGCCATTCTCCCTGGAAATTTTAATGAATCGAGATGGATACAGAGATTTGACAATGGCTCCCCAGAGCCCTCTCTTAACAGAGCACAAATGTTACCAATGCTGAACAGGAAATATACTATAGCAAGACCAAGATAAAAACACCACAGCACCCACAAGGTGTCATTAACAAAAGGAAACCCACAAAGGTTAGAGGTAGGCTTAAACAGGTGTTGATATGTGTGTGTGTGTGTGTGTGTGTGTGTGTGTACATATATATGTATATATATGTAAAATCTGAATGTAAAGGAGTATTTCATATATAGCCAAGAAAGCGCTGCAAATCAAGAAGAATTAAACATTTTACTATAAAAGTAAAAAAAAAAGTCACAAAATAATGACAATATTTTAAAGTTAAGCTGGGCAATAAAAGCAGTAGATATACCTTGTAAATGAGAACAGAGCAACAGGAAACATTCCCTAGAGCCGGGAGCATTGTCCAACAGCTGCGCTGCTGAGCTATGCTGCATGTGAACTTATGATGATGAAATACACAATGCAGAGACAAGGGGCAAAATGTTCTTTTAAAGTTATCAAACATTTTTAGTTATAGAGGCTGGGTAATAAATATGGGAGCTTCCATTGCCTTTGACCATTTGTCTCCAAACACTGAGAGGCGAAGTAATAAAACAAAAATAACTGCACAGAACCTCCTCCGAATCACTTTACAGACACTCATACCTTGTTCTAAAAGATACAAGCCCTTATTAAGAAGTAATGTGTCCCTTGAAAAGGGAGGGGGAACAACTATCCATTTATATCCATTTAAAGATTAAGTATAAACTAGTCCAATCCAGTGAGAGAAACACTGAGAGAAAAAGTAAACAGGTCCCCACCCCACCCCCAAATCGCTCCCCTTAGAAAGCTCTTGCACTGAGTGCCTGGTACCAGGGCTGCCCTCTTCATGGGAGGGTCAGCAAAGCTATGCTAAACTGACAGGTTCAGTTTACAGCAGGCCAGAACTTTGTTTGGATATACTGGCCTTGCTCACCGCCAGCTTAACAACAGATGGCTAGAAAACTTTCATTATGCTGCACAGGACTGAACTGCAAACAATCCAGAAAACTGTGAAAAGTTTAACTCCCTCCAAACCGGTACGCCCAACGAGGGCGTACCCAGAGCCAGTGAGCCAGCACAGGCCAAGGGGACTGTGGAGGTGATGGTTAAAGCAACTTCCAAAGCCAACTCAAGGCATTGGTCCAGACACCAGAACACAGTGACCCACCCAGGTCTCAATTTTAACTGCTCAAAGCCCAGGCCTTATAAGGACTTGCAGCCACTATGCCTTCTTCTTCGTTTTTTTTTTTTTTTTTTTCTCCCCCCAAATGCACTGTCAATTTCCCTTCCCTTCAGAGAAAGAAAATCGTCCTCCAGCTAGTTCCCAAGCTCCCTCCCTTCCTGTCTTTCCTCTCTCTGGAAGTTGCAGAGACAAGACCACATAGTCTCACTCGAACACCTAGGTTTAAATGATTTATCCAAATCTGTATGTAATTTAAATATTCATTAAATCAATTCAATCACATGAACCCTAATATCTCCTAATGCTCTGAGACAGGATATAAATGCACCTTCAAGGGTTTAATTCAATTGGAAATCTGAGAAGTCTTATCACTAGAAATGTGTTATTTTCATATTATTCAAGAAATGAACAAATGTATTTTCCACAAATGTATTTTAGAAGCTACCCTTTCCTGTTATTGAAACAAAATTGTGTTTATTACTCCTTTAGCATAGTGTAAACTCATAAATGTCAACAGAGAGTACAAGGAAAACTGTCAACTAAATATTGTTTCCTTCATGAGCTGTTCTTCCAAGTCAATTATGCCTTTCAACTTCTGGGGCATTGTATGATAAACTGGCAGTAAAAATCATTCACATTAATATACCATGGTGCCTTGCCTGCAAAAGGTAATTAAAGAAGTAAATGACTCATAAGAATAGACATATTAGCTGCAAAATGAAAGGCAACTGAGCTGCCACATAAAAATATGTACCATTAAGATACTGCATTTTCATATTCTTGTAATCAGCTTCAGTAGACTAATGCTTATTTAATCCAGTTCTGTGCTAAGTCCATCAACAACTGTTTTTTGCTGTTTTCTCCTTGACTGAACATTATGAGAGCAGGTTTGGAATAAATACAGCAATGAGATTTTTGCATACTCAATTGAAGTACAGGTTTTTACATTTTAAAATCTATTTCTCTTTCTCCAAGAAATACAATATTAAAAAACCCAAAAAGATTACTGGTGGAGAAATATATATATATGGCTAGCTACACATGTCCCCTTCTCTCTCTCTCTCTCTCTCTCTTTTTTAATCCTCACCCAAGGAAATGATGTTTGGTGATTTTAGACAGAGAGAAAGGGTTGAAAGAGAGGACAGAGAGAGACAGAGAGAGAAAGAGAGAGAGACATCAATTGGTTTCCTCCCATATGCACCCCAACTGGGGATTGAACCTGAAACCTGGGTAATGTTCTGACTGGGAATTGAAGCTGCAACATTTTGGTGTATGGGACAATGTTCTAACGAACTGAATCACCTGGCCAGGGTTAGACATGTCTCTAAATAGTTCATTTAAAGGAAATAATATTTGTCTCCATGTTCACCATTTCTCACCCATCTACTATCAGCACAGGGGAAAGGGTATCATGCCTCTGCTTGCTAGATCTCTGATACCATTATGAAGCACTCCCTTTTGTTAATGATTTTCTCCATTAGTATTAGCATGATGAAGACAAGTTATCCTTTGTCAGGGATGGAAAGAGAAAGCCAAAAGCAAGGAGGAGTTGGCAGGTGGGGTGCCGGAGACGGCCTCAGAATTGCATAGTGGCCCAGGTTCCTTTCCTTCCAGAGGGTTAGGCATCTGACTGCTTAGAACCTTCTCAAAGAAAAGGGAACCGACGCTCAAATTAACTGCTCTACTTTCCACCACTGCCTTTCAAACTACCATTCTGCTTTCTTCTTCCTATCCTTTATTGCAGTCTTCCCTGCCAGTACAGCTCAGCCATAAGAAAACATCATCCATACAGTCTGGGATTTTTCACTCGAGCTGCTCACTTCCCTGCTGCTGGAGCCTTGATCTTGACCAGTGAGATGAGTCCACTATTAATATTTCTGGGAACATTCAGATGCATGAAGTTTCCTGGAGGCTGGAGAAATGTCTATTCTCATTGTGGAAATTAGGGCTTTTTGTTGATTACTGATGCTAGCATAAAGCTTTGCCTATTCAGTTTGGGAAGTTTTAGCTTTCAGAATTTGCAAATCTCCTGATGTTTAATGCCAGTTGTAAAAATCGACCTATAAAACATTAGGATATCATGCTTGCCAGTCACTCACTTTCAACATCTGATGCATCTTGGTGAGGTCTGCTAACTTATAAAAAAATCCAAAAGTGATTCCAGCCCTGTTTGGCTTGTTTGTTTTTTGTTTCTAAGGTCATAGGCTTTCAACAGAAGTGAAGTTCTAGATTTCTTACAAACTGTATCTTCTCCTCTTCCCTCCTCCTATGAGTACATAAGTCTCCTAGGCTTTACAATTGATGAGCAGCCAGCTGGGCCCTCAAAGACAGTCCAGGATGTGAGGATGGCCCTACAAGGACCCTGTAGTGTTTATTTATCTTTTAGCAGTTCTCAGAGCTGCAGAGAGCCTTCCAGATTTAGGCTCGATCTTTCCTTCTGCGTATTTTACTGCTTCAACATTCGAGCAGACACCGCTTGGAACCACAATTAATGAGCTCTAGTCCTTTTTCTAATTAAGGAACAAAGGTTCCTGTGTGCACAGAATGGTGACTGTCTGGAGAACACACGTGGGAAGAGAAGTGAATGCTTCTAATTGCTTCAGAATGGGATATTTAATATTTAGGAACATAACAGGAAGGAGAAATAAGAGCATTTCCAACATTCTTTACAAATAAGGCTTTACAAAATATTGTTAGCTCTTAATAATACATCATTATCAAAAATGGAAAGTTACGAATAACATGCATGTAACCTTTGTATTCACGTGAATTAACCTATAGGTGTGAATACAATAGTATATGAATTAGCTTAATAAATACATTAAAAAAATAAAAGGTCCTTCTCTGAAAAAGGCGAGAGGCAGCTCCTCTGAGATTGATATTCCTCAGACCTTAGAAGATTAGGATTCAAACATGTAATTAAGAAAGATAACCCCAGTTTTTACAGTAATTAGGGGCTGTGGGAAACACAATACTATCTCTCAAAAGTGTTACAAATATACCACACTTCTAAATAACCTGCAATGCTTGGAAAGTATACTCGCTACCAAGGGCAAAGCTGCTATGCAGTGCAGGAACAGTAAATGACAGACTGGCGTTCAAGTCCATTAGCTGCTATGTGATAGGGGCCCATTCACTAGCATGCGACCTGTGAAAAATCTTAGATCTCTTTAAATCTTTGAATTGGATTACTGCATTAATTCTTACGAACTGCAATCCTTCAACCAAGTCAAATTACCCTCATTAACAGTGGAAAAACTGCCTCTGCAATAAGTTTTTTAAAAAAGATATTTATTACCTATAATCACTTTCACGTACTTCGCCTAGAGACGTGATGAACTGACACCAACAACTTTGAACACAGCAGCATCCCAGCTTTGCATATTAATTTGGGTTAAAATAAAAATGAAAGCAGTTGCATGGTGTTTTAAATTTTTTTCTCATCTACAGAACATTGCCTTCTGTGATTACAACTTCTAATAAGAAGCAAATAGCCCCATTTCGCAGGCGAGGAAACTGGGGCACGACAAGGACCTGCAGTGCAAACTGTCCACACTCTCTCCACTGACCAGGCAGAGCAGGACCTTCTGGGCCCTCCGTTCTGACATCACACTTAGGAATTCAATCAGAAAGACAGACCTTCAATGCCACTTTTGAGCAATGGGCTGGCTTCTCTGTAACACACTCAGAGAGTTAAAAGACAGGCACAATGAAAAGGTGGGACCTCGGCTTCAAGTGTAGAAATGACCCCATAACAAATACAACAGAAGCTGCTTTAATTCTTCCATCACCACATTTGCTGTTAACTGTTGAACTTGCCTTGAGAATTCATCCAATACGTCCTTTTACCGTGATACAAGAAAAAGAAATGTAAATCAATCTGCTATGCCCTGTTGCTTCCTACAATGGTCTCATCGGAAATATGATAATAGCTTGACAGATTTTGAACAACTTTTGGTACTTTATGGCAAATGAGCTCCTCAAAGCACCACTGACTGCTGTTCCTCAGCTCCTGGGATGCTACTGCCTCAGCTCTATTACTTCCCAGCACGAGCGTGTACAGCAGAGTCCACACCCCCAGGTGAGTACTGGGGAGGGGTTTGGGTAGAGGCAAGCCAGTGTCAGTCAGTGTTTATTGAAACAGATTATCTTTGTATCATGTATTTAAAAATGGGAAAAGGTAAACAGGTAGAAGTTGCTTTCCAGGACTCAATAGTAACCAAAGTTCTAAAGAGCTATAATAAAATGCTAACTGGAGTTCATAATAAAAACCCAGAGGCACTACAAGGTTCTGAAGTGCCTTCTGAATCATCAGAGAAAAAAAAAAGGAAATTTTTCTCAAGGTAGTTGTATGTGAAATGCATTTACTTCAATCTATAAATCTATAATGAGGCGGTCTTTATTTAGTATAGGATAAGAAAAATCAATTAAGTAGAACATTATCTTCAATGATCCTATAATCTACTGTAACCTTCTTTTTAAAAATTATTTCCCCAAACCAGCTGTTGTTAAGAGGAGCATTTCAATTCCACACCATCAGATCTGCAGAGGCATGTTATAGTCTAATAATAATGAAAATAGCATTCGTGGATCTTACGGTGCATCATCCTTCCAATGACCTTGCAAGGTGGGAATTAACCTACCCAATTTACAGAGGAAGAAAACAAGGCTCAGGGAGGCTGACTAACTTGCTTAGGTCAAACAGCTTCTAAATGGGTATATAACTGATTGGAGTTAAAGTAAAGTTTAGAAAAAAATCAGAGAGAGGAGCTGTTTAAAATAGAACTGGGAAGAAAGAGGCATCTGTCTTGGGCATTAAAAATCTGCAAGAAACCACAACGCAAATATCAGATGGTCCATGTCTTGGAGACTCATCACCCACCTCCTAACCAGTAGCACTGCATATTTCGGAAGACAATTGCTCCTCTTTGGTTCTCCCATTTGTAGAGTCTCTCTTCTTTCTCTGTCAAGAGCTTCTGTATTCACAGTATGAATGTTAAGCAGGTGCTTTTCAAACAATAAAAGCTTTAGCAGTAGACCTCATGATTAAATTGGTTCACTACTCTAACAATCTTTCAAAACAAATGTTAAAGTTACCTTTTTAACAAGTACCAGAACCATACACTCTATCCACGTGTCAATGAAATACATGATTTTTGATGCCTACTCTGTACCAAGCACAGTCTTGGTCTATGAAGGTACCTCTTCCTAAGGCTCATAGTCTAATGGGAAATAAAGATAAGACACTGACAATACACATATCCAGAAGTAATTAGAGAGCCTCTAGGAAGGAAGCCTTAATATAAGAACAACTTCCCATACTTGTCATTTCTAGCCTAGGCTAGATAAGGCCATCAAGGAATTTTTCCATGAGGAGGTGATATTTAAGATGAGACACAAAAGTAGAAAAAGAATCAAACAAAGAGCACAAGGAAATGGACCACAAAGGCTGAAAAGAAATTAGGTTTGAAACATGCTAAAACAAAAGATGAATTTAACTAAACAGTGATATACAATTGTGTTGTTCAACAATACTGTCTACCTCATTCTTTTTAACCCTTTTGAGGCAAAAGACATACATGAATTGTAAACATGTTTTTAATTACTTGATCTAATGAACACAAAATGCATTGTGTTGGCAAAAAACTCTTAAAAACATAAAAGACTTTATGTAAGTACTACTGAAAATAAACATCTTAGAGTTGTTTCTTGTTTCTGTCAGTCTCTACCTTTCCAATGCTGTAATGCATTGCTGGTAGGCAGCATTCTGAGGTGCTCTCCCACATTTCTACCCCCTCTTTCCAGATATTCAAACACTAATTAAGGCGTTGATGTGAAGAATTTTTGCAGCTGTACTTAACTAAGGTCTCAAATCAGCTGACCTTAGGATAGGGAGGTAATCTAAAAGGGACTGAAAGAATGACATAGAATTTATATTTTGGAGTTTATAGGTCAGACATAAAGGAAGTCAGAGACTCAAAGAGCAAGAAGGATCTGAAGCACTTTTGCAGCCATTAAGGTGGACAAGGCCACAGAGCAATAAATGTGGGTAGCCTCCTGGAGCTGAGAGAGGCCCCTGGCTAACAGCCAGCAAGGAAATGAGGAACTCAGTCCTTCAACCACAATGAACTGAATTCTACCAAAAACCTGAATGAGTTTAGAAGCAGGTTATTGCCCAAAGGCCCCAGACAAGATCTCAGCCCAGGTAACGCCTCTGACACTCTAAACCTTCTGGCACTCTGTGCCAGGACTTCTGACCTATGCAATGGTAAGCTAACAAAGGGATGTTTTGAGCTGCTAAATTTGTGGCAATTTGTCATGCAGCAACAGAAGACAACTACATGTAGAAAAGAGAGGAGATCATTTTGCCTGCATCTAAAGTTTATGGAAGAGTTTCTCTTATTCAACAAATAAGAAAGTAAATAGAAGAAGGGGACACACAGGGGAGGAGGGCAGGCAAAGGGAAAGACTGAGCTTGCATGTGAGTCCCACGTGGACCAACCTGGTGCTCCACGACAGGTCCCTCGCTTCTTTCTGTGCCTCATTTACCTTGCCTACAGAAAGGAGGTAACAATAATGAGCAATGGTGATGGGCATCTTAGGAGAAAACAATAAAACACAATCCAAGTTATTCTTTTACACTGCTTCTTTCCTTAGCCATTTTGATATTTAGCTTTCATTTCCAATTATTCCAATTATCTATTCTAACATTGATCAAGACACATATATGGAATCATCTTTGACTAGAGAAGAAAAGGCATATCCTAAGTCACTTTGGAGCTTTTTGGCCATCCATGCAAAGGATGTGGAGATGCCTGCCTAGGGAGAGGCAAAGAGAGGTTAGCATATGTCCCTGGGGAGAAAAAACATGTCTTCTAGCTTCTCTCTCCCATTTGTTACAGTTGTTTGGAGGGTGGAGCCACGTGGCCTGGGTTCAAATCCCAACTCCACTTTTGACCTTGATCTAACCATTCTGTGCTGTAGTTCTCTCAGGTATAAAGTGGAAGGAATGATACTACTATCTCCTACAGTTACTATGAGGAGAAAGTAAATCCAATACATAAAGTGCTTCTTAGACAGAGTCTGGCCCTCTGTAAGTACCATTTAAGAGCTATTATTACTGTTTTTGCTATGGATTACAGAATAGGAGCTGATTTGTTGTTGTTGTTGTTGTTGCAGAAAGTCTGTTCTCTAAGGAAATTTGGAAAAATTTGGAAGGTGGGCCTCAGTAAATATGGAAAACTATATCTATAATAAGGATTTTACCACTAATGTCTTCTACAAGCTAAAACCCATCTAATCTCTGAAAATGTGAAAAGACCACTCCACTGTCATGATTTTGCCACATAGTTCTACATTTGCACAAAGGAGGAAAATACTATAAAGGTCTTAAAAACTGTAATTTATTATTTTTTAATGAATAGTTTGGGGAAAGCCAATAAAGAGGTTTCCCCGGCTGGAAGATAAGGGGTGGTAAGGAATTTCAGCCCATGGATCAGGGACAGGAGCAGCCTAGGAAAGAAGGCAAAGTAAAACCAAATAAAAGCTGACTTTAAAAGTCCAGTGAGCAGACTCTCTTCTTTTTTTTATATGTTTATTTATTGATTTCAGAGAGAGAGAGGGAGAAAGGGAAAGACAGAAAAAAAACACATCAATTTGTTGTTCCCCTTATGTATGCACTCACTGGTTGAGTCTTGCATGTGCCCTGGCCAGAGACCGAAGCCACAAGTTTAGTGTACCCGGGACAATGCTCTAACCAACTGAGCTCACTGGCCAGGGCTAGACTCCCTTCTTATCCCAACTGGTTTGCTTACTGAACTGCTGTGGACTTTGAATCAGCTCTCCCTGAACAACAACTGAATGGGCAGCGTGGACCAGTAAGCAGGCACCATGGTCGTGGCTTACAGATGCCCAAAAATGGCTATGCAGAGGCAGCTGACCTCAAGCAGGAGCTAGTGTGCCTACACCTAAGCAGCAAATGGTGCCCATCAGTTAGGTGAGGCGGGTGCACAGAGAAGTGGGCAGGGGAGGTTCTGGGCAGAGAGATGAGTGTACCCACAGGCAGAAACCCAAAAGTGACCAAGGAATGTTTGGGACCTGGCGGGAGGGGCCAGAATTGAGAAGGACTGGATAAGTCTATTCACAAGAGACAGGCTGGTCCTTGCACACCATGTGCAAAAGCTTAAATTTAAGTGTTGTTGTTGTTGTTTTAATTTACCAAATGGACTCTTTGGGTGTGGGAGATATATAGTGCTATACATTTTAACACATGTAAACTCATACAGTCACCACCATGACCAGGACACAGAACAGTTTCATCGTCCCCCAAAGCCCCTTAGGCCACAGCCCCTCCCAGAGAAACACCCCTCTACTCCTAAGCTCTGGCACCCACTCAGCTACTTTTTATCACTGTTGTTTTATTTTTTCAAGAATGCCATACATATGGAATCAGGTATCACTCAACATATCTCCAAGATTATTCCAAGCTGCTGAGTATATTAATAGCTTGTCCGTCATCATTCCTCAGTATTATTCTCCCATATTGAGAAGCCATAGTTTATCCACTCACCTATTGAAGGACACTTGGTTTTTCCCCTACCAACTATAGGTTTTTCTGTAAACATATATCTTTCTCTTCTCTAGGATAAATATTCAGGAGTGTGAGTGCTGGGTCACATGGTAACTGTATATTTAATTTTTCAAGAAACTGACAAACTATTTTTCAGAATGGCTGTTCCATTTTGCCTTCCCATCAGCAATGCATGAAAGTTCATTTGGTCCACATCCTTGTCAACATTTGGTATTGCTGCTGGCAATTTTTATATTTTAGCCATTTTAATAAGTGTATAGTGGTGTCTCATGTTTCTCCCCCCCACCAACATGGTTATTATAATTTGCATTTCCCTAAACTTTTCATGCCTTCTGTGTATCTTTTTGGGTGAAACTTCTGTTCAAGTCTATTTTTTAAAATAGAAAGGATTGATTGTAGAATTTTGAGGGTTCTTTATATATTCCATATACAAGTTCATGATTGAAGATGAGATTTTAAAGTATTTTCTCCTTGTCAGTACCTTGTCTTTCACCAGGAATTATATTTTCAATTTAGAAAGTTCCTTTACACTATGTTAGAGAGGAAAGACGGAAAGGATTTTTGGGCAGGGGCAGGACATGCCCAGGTGCTCATCACGCAAGAGAGAAGGGAGCGCCATCGGCAGGCGGGGCCTGTTTTGGCCTAGGCCTTTGGGCAGTGCTATTAATGGTGTGACTAAGGCTGCTACCTAAAGGTGACTCCTCCCATCCTCTGTTGTTAGTGCAGGTGAACCATTCCAGGTAATAAATCAAAGAAGCCAGGTGGTTATTTGTATGTCGAGATAAGGGAAACTAATTTCAATGCCCAAACATGGCCCTCCTTATTCTAAAAAATGACGAAGAAGCACTCGTCCTTTTCATGAGAATGTCTTGGAAAACCAATACTTAGAAAACGAACACAGGGCCAATTCACCCTCTGTGTTTTCAAGGGAAGCACTGTCATCTCCCAAGATTAGGAAGTCAAGGGGAAGAATCGTTTATAAAATGAAGAGCAAAAAAGTAAAACACTGATTGAGCAAAAAATGTTCATGGACTTTCAAGAAAGGGAGGATTATATTAGTAGGTTGTATGTAGTCATATTCTTTCAATCCTTAAAAAAACCTTTACTGTACTTTGCAAACTGTCTCATTTTCACTGAAACTCAAAGATATTTTGAGTTTAAAAATATAACAATATAAACATTAGAGCTGTGAACAGGAGCACACCTAACAATGGTGAGATTTCTAGGTGGAAGCGTGGCCAGAGCACACAGGTAACATCTTGGCTGGAGGGACAGGGCCGCCCTCCTGCACCCAGGGCTGTGCTGGGAACAGTGTAAAACCACCCATCACCATTGAGCATTGCTCTGCTTCCCGGGGCCGGAAGCAGGTATATCGATACTATGTGGGTAAAGAGAAATTGCTGAGAGAGTTCAAAAGGAAGGCAAGATTATGTCCAGTCCAAGCTTTCAGAGATTTCCAGGTGTTCAAAGCACACCTTGAAGGACCGAAAATCTGGACGTGGCTACTACAGTCTGCTTATCCAGTTTGGCAATCACACTAACCAACACTTCTTGGCTCAGGCACTGAAGATGGCAGTGATAGAGAGCAGAGATGCCCTCTACTCTTGAGGAGTTCAGAGTTTAATAGGAAAGAGAGTTTAAATATGTTTGAAAAGCAAAGAAATAATAAACTTGAAATTCAGAAGGACGATTACCTACCTGCATGGGCTATGGGAGGAAAT